>PYHW01009353.1:748184-769381 GCA_013186435.1 Turdus rufiventris | reverse complement strand
TCTTTTTCGGCTTGTAAATAAAACTTGCAGGGAACACTGCCGCAGCTATTGTGTGTCTTTTTTCACTTGGAAACAATGTTTCCAAGGTAGGCAGTAAGCCAGTAAGCCCCAGCGATCCGCGATTGTGTTACTAAATGATAACTTTGTGATAGTTCGCCGCGAACGAAAGTGCGGCTAATATTCGGGTGCGGCTTATTTATTACCGAAAACATCAACGTTGCCGACACACCAGGAATGCGGCTTATACTCCGTGCGGCTTATATTCGTGAAACTACTGTACTCTCTGTTATCCTCCTGCTGCTATTTTGACACCTAACTAGCATTAGAGTTGCCACTAAGATACAGTATAAATATGTAGACCAGTGTAAGGAGGTCAAAAATTAACTTTTCATGTCCTACTATCCTTATTCCTGGCAATTTGTTGGAGCACAACTAACAGCACAACACGAAGTGATCTTTGCTCTGTTAGATCAACTTGACTGAAGTAAAAATGAAAGAATCGGGAAATCTCTCTGAAGAGGAAGTAAACAAAGATTTTAAAGCATGGTTTTACACTCTGCAGACCAGCCCAGAAGTTTGAGGGAAATAACTGTCAAGTGAGTAGGGTGGCTGACCACAGGAAGAGGTTATTGTGACAAGCAGCTCACTCACTGCAGCTTCATTCACTTTTGACCACTGCCATTTCCAGCCAGGTGCCCAACAAACAGCACTTTCAAACTCCAATAATATCTCAGCAGTGAAAGACTCCTTCAGACCATTCAACCCTCCCTGCTAAAGCTAACCTTGTTTTATTTCTAATACAGAAATATAATTAAACCTTAGATTAAATGCAACACTGAAATTTTGTTTTATCCAGCAATTTACAGAAATCTCTGCTATTTAATGTGCTAATGGCTAAAACAAAATTTATAAACCCCCAGAGTGCAACAAACTCAATTTGTAATTATGAGCACACAGCAATTTATACAACATACCATCTAAATCTACAGTAATTATGAACCGGCTTAAAGGGTAATTCCCAACTTATTCACATTTAACACAACATTATTTCCAAGATCTGAAAAGGCTGAAAAATAAGCATTTGTCTTGCATTTTGTTTGAATAAAAGCAAAGGGTTACACAGGCAAAAAAAACCCAAACCAAACCAAACCAAAACAAAAAACCCCAGAAAAAACTACTAGGGAGTCATTTTCTTCCCACAGAGTATAAATACAGCCATGCAGCATTGTACAGTAAATTGCATCTACAGGTCAAAATACCTATTATTCCTCTCACAGTGGGATTTGGAGGGATATTAATGAAAAAAAAATGCTAACCCATGTGGATCCTCCACTTCCTGCCTCCCATGGTGAATTCTGTTTCTCATGCTCTCCCTCCACCCATGCTTACTTGTACACCTAATATAAACCATGTATTCAGTAAAAAGATTAGGATAGACTAGCTTCAAGGATGTACAGCACAGTCCTCTTCCACATTATTCTCTTTCAGTGCACTGCAAGAATTACCAGTGAACAGTAATTGATCCTCTAACCATACAAAATATCATAATCTTCCCACATGACCTGGAATTTCATGGAAATTCTCAAGTATGCCAGGGAATTCTTCAAAAGCTAACATGCTCCTGTACTCATCCCAGTTTTGTGTCCCCCCAAAGTGGATTTGTCTTTTCTCATACACATTTCTGCATTTTCCGTGGCTCTGTACTAGATTATTTCATTTTTTAATGCCAACACACAAAAATCAGCATAAAAACAATAACTACAACTTCAGCTCATTTTAAAAACTGAACTTATAAAGCCTATAAACAAACACATCTGGGAAAAGGCTTTATGCTGCCAGTTGCTACAGAGTAGGGAAAACAATGAATCTTTGTGGTCTTTTTTGCTCTCCAAAGAATAAAGACAAGAAAATCTTCACTGATTTCAGGGGTTTGGAGACCCAAAGTGGTACTTTTCATCCATCTATCTCAAAGCCCCTCACCTTCACAAAACCTAAACAAGATTATTGCTGTGTGATGATGGGAATACAGAAGCATAAAGATTATAAACTCTCGCAGAGGAAAATTAGAGTAACTTCTCTCAGTTGCCTTGCAGATCAGTGGGAGAACGAAAAGTGAAACAGATCTATCTACAAGTTCTGCTGCTTTATCCCCTCCCACAAAACAAGATGCTGTGCTCTACAGAGGGAGGAGAGATAAGTGTGTGTTGTTGGCCCTCAAAAGAAACCTTGACAAAGAAAGGCTCTCCATCAGTGTCTCTCCATACACTGGCTAGAAGATTTGGGTAAGAGCAGCAATTTTGGAACAAAAAAGGGAATTCCACATGATAACAAGGTTTCAAAATGCTAAAATACACTGATTTACCAAGGCTGGAGCATGCAAACCGGGCAACCCTGCTAACCACAACATGTAATGAAGCACATATACAAAATCTCAGTGCTGAGAAAAACAATGCCTAAAGAGGCTTAGACTGCAGTCAAACCATTATACCAGAACCAGGATTCCTGACTGAAAATTCCCTGCTGTCACTACTCTGACTTGGTTTTGTCCCTCAGAGTTGGAAGTCGATCCTTCAAGCCCTCACTTTATGCTAGAAGCTATTGTGAACTGTATTAGTGGCGCACTAAAACACTGCCTGACTGTTTACATCCACGGCAACTACACTGAGGAAAGTAACATCAGGCAGAGCTTTTTTGAATGTGATTTAGGTTAGTCCCTCATACAGCTCTGAAATGCTGCTCACACTGCTTCTGAGCTGATGTGTTCATCCTCTGGCCCTGCCTCTGCTCCCCATACTGCAGCTCACAGCAAGGCACAGTTCTGGTTTTCCACAAAATTAATCAGTTACAGATAACTACATTTCATTGTAACACTATCGACAGATTTAAAATTTCTCTTAACAGATACACAGGCACACTGAACATTTTTTTTGTACAAATACCAAGTACTTCCCTTTGAAAAGAATTTAACAGATGCCTTTCTGCAGCTGTCACTGTTGCTGCCACTCACCCTAGCAGTGCAACGATACCTGAGGAGCAGAACCTGCAAGAAAGGTCAGTCAGCACTGAGAGGTGTTTCTTCAAGAGGAAACATTTCCTTTTCATAAATCCATGGACAAACGGATGCTGGATGTTTGGAAATCCCCCAAAGGCAGTACAGAGGCTAACTAGGAGCCAGAGAAACCGCTTAGAAAGAAGTTGATATGGAAGCCAAGAAAGCCACTCTCTTCAACAGAAATTATAGATGGAGTGAAAGGGAAATCTCTAATCTGAATTTGTGGGGTAATAAAGACAGGACTCTGTACCAGGAATTCAACGTGACTGCAATCATTACTCTTCTGATACCATTATATGTATAAAACTCCTTTGTCCTTTCTGAGTGAAATATGTACAAGGGTGGCTCCTTTATTCTCCTCACGTGGAGTGGCAGCTTCTCTGTGGAGTCCAGAGTTGCCACAGTCCAGGACACACCTACACATTTGCAGCACCATGTCACTGGGTTCCTGTGGCTGTGTTTGGTGTCACTGCTGAGTGAGGGGGTGGACACTGAGCCCCTGGGGGTCAGGATGGAGAAACTCAGGATGGATGGAACATACACTGATGCTCTAAACCAGCAGACCTCACAGAGGGAAAGCTGAAACCATGGGCTCCCCCTTTCAGACTGTTACTTAGCAATAATAAAAGACTGAAAAAGTAATTGTGACTGAATAAAATACCTTGCAATGAATTTGGACAGAAAACACACATTGAGATGGTACAAATAATGCAGGTAGCTAATACACATTGGGTTAATGGTCTTGAAAACCCTGTGTAAACCAACTGAACTCAAATCATCCTTTAAAAATATTCCATACCAGAAGGTTCCTCAGAGCTTCCTCTTTTTACCCTGCTTTCATTTCGTGGCAGTAATAATATATCTTCTGCAAAATGCATTTCTTTGGGATTAATGACAGCCGAGATTACAATGCTTAGTTATGCTTCATGTCATCAACATCTCAAAAGCTCTCCATCCCCAAGAAAAGCATGATTATGTTTACTTGATGTTTAATATTTTGGGGTTCTTTTCCCCCTTATTTGAACAATTCATAAATTTATTGAGATGAGTGAGCTTCAGTGTGCACACTAAAATAAAGCAGAAAGACATGACTCATTTAAACTTTTTTTTTACTAATATTTTCTACTTCTAAAAATACAGAATTGTGTGGTTTTTTGAACACATATGTGAAAAGAATTCAAACCCCACAGACAGTGGCTGAAAGCTTGGGAACATGACTACTATTCAGCATAAAAGTACAGTAATTTCACGAATATAAGCCACACGGACTATAAGCCGCATCTCTGGGTATTGGCAAACATTTCGGTTTTTGTCCTTAAATAAGCCGCACCTGAATATAAGCCGCTCTGCGAGGACTCGTGTGCAACAAAGTTGCCAAATAGTAACAGAATCACGGCATGGCGGGGGGTTTACTGGCTCGGCTAAGGCTGTGCAGGCTTGGCCCGCTCGGGGCTGCCGACGCGGCCAGGACGGACCCACCCCTGCTCCCACGGCAGCGGCGGCGGGGACGGAGCCACCCCCTGCTCCTGTGGCAGCGGCGGCGGGGACAGAGCCACCCCGCTCTTGTGGCAGCGGCGGGGGGCAGGAATGGAGCCACCCCTGCTCCCGTGGCAGCAGCGGGCGGGGACGCAGAGCCTGCCTGCTCCTGCCGCGGCAGGTGGGGGCAGGAGTCCCCCGCTTACCCCAGGGGCCGAGGGGATGGCAGCACAGGGCCCCCTCGTCTCTCCCTCGGGCTGTGGCAGAGGAGGGAAGGAGGGACCTCCCCCGCCCCCCTTGCTGCCTGCAGGTAGTCAGCTCCACCCGTGGCACAAAAGAGTAACAATTTATAACAATCACAAAATGCCGGCTTTTACTGGCAGGTTGCTCGACTCAGCACCTTGGTTTCCACTTCAGGGGTTGGAAATATCAGAAAATTATTCACATATTAGCCGCCCCTGAATGTAAGCCGCATTTCGGGGTGGGAGCAAAATTTTAGTTAAAATGGTGCCGCTTATATTCGTGAAACTACTGTAAATACTAGAATGTTGCTGCTTTAGATTCTGGACAGAATTGTCTCTCCAGCAGCATTTGTGACATCTGGCTCGGGATAATGTGCTGCTCCCAGAGATCACGTGTGCAGTGAGTGCCATGCACAAGGACGTATGTCCATGAGTGCCTTTCTGCAAGCACCATTTGAAAACAAGGAATTTTTCTATTTGAAGTTCACACTGTGTTACAGTTGTTTGATAGCAACCACCAAGTTTAAAAAATGTAAAGCATCACTGCAATTCCCATATATAAATAATAATTTTAAAACCCCCACAAAATCGAATTTTAAGGTAAAGAAATCAGTTTTTCCCTAACTGCATATTTAAACACATGGGTAAGAAGAACGTTATAAGGGACGTCTTATTGTTTACCTAATAAAGTTAGATTTAAAGGCATTTAATGAAAATATTTTCATGGTTTCTGTATTAGTGCATGACTGTGCAATGCAACTACTTTTAAATCAAGAAAAATATTTATCTGTACTCCCATTTTGTCAAATCTATCAATATTGAGATGCACTGTAGTACTCAGATAGAAAACTCGATTAAAATTCAGGAATATTTTACATTGCACATCCTTCAGCTGATCCTGCAGGTGACTGTGCCATCACCAGTGTCCCTTTGCACACAGTGCAACAGAGGCCTTCTGCTGAAGCTTTCTGTAGAGTGCAAAGGGTGGTCACCATGGAAATCCAAACCAACAAAGCCACATTCTCCAGCAGTTATCATGCAGCAAAATGAGTTCTGGGCTAAGGTTACCATCTACAAACATAGAACAGGCAGCAGCTGTGTGTATGTGACACCACTGTGCTAACGGAGCTCAGCTTCCACTCAGTTACTTTGGTCCATGGACCACACTCAAGAATGACAAAAACTCAATCCTAGCTGAAAGTAATAACAAATGTTGAACTCTTTCATGGTAATCCTTATAGGGAACAGAAACTTGACTGGTGCAAACAAAAAATAGGAGTGGAAGCAAGAACAACACACCTTGGAGAAACACTCCACATCAACATGTGGTGGAATGAAGAGCATAAAAAAAAGGAGTATTTTTGTTCCCGTTTCCTGACTGGAGCCTGGAGGGCAGCACAGCAAGTTCCAATGCCCTCTCTATGGAACTCTATGAGTGCTGAACTCCCAGAAAAAAGGCTGGGCAGCTCAGGCTGCTTCACAGGAAGACAGGACACCTCTGACCATCTTGCCCAAGCTCTGGGCACAGCAGGGCTGAGACAGAGCACCAGTGTATGCCCACTGGGCTGAGACAGGGCACTAATGTTTGCCCACTGTCCCACTGACTGCTCCAGCCAGCTCCCAATCACAATCATAACCTGAAAATACTCCAACTGTCCATACCTCTAAACTTGGAAAAAGAGGTGAGATATAAAAGGGTAGGATAACATTGCGTTATCTTTCCATCCACTGTTAAACCAGAGGGAAGAAGTGATCAGAAAGTACCAAATCTAAATGGCACTGCTGCATTTTACATGCAGTGCATCAGGGACTGAAAGGCGGGACGCTTATTACTACAGAGTGATCAATCCAAGCTAAGGAGACAGGGATTTGCTGTTTGGCACCAATCTTGCTGAGTGTGCCAGTCCAGAGCACAGAGATGCACATGGGACACCTTCACATTGTCTTCTCTATCACACTGACCTACACAGCGTGGTAAGGGGGAAAAGGAGCAGGAAAACCCCTTTTTCTGGCTCTTTGGTGCAGATAACTAACCACATTTGTCAATATGTTAAATGGAAGAAGAAATGTGTGTTCCCAGTGTTAGATCTGTAGGGAACACCCAGATTTGCCTTAAATCTCTCCTAGGCATCATTAGCAAAATACCAACAGAGGAAATTTGCACACGAGTATGCACAGCAGATCTTTGCTCACAGATGAACAGGACATATTTTGTTTCCTTTTGGAAATGCATAACTCCTGAATTTCATAATGAGAGTTATACTTTGGCACAACTGCATACTGACTAAAGATATCAGGGTGCTGAATTTTCATCTTTTAAAATTGTTACTTATTGCAGTCATTGTTTTGAGTCTGGATAAAAAAGCAAAGGGTCCCTCTTGCCTTAAGGGGACAGCAGAATGTTTTCACTGAGTGGCACACAGACATAGCAGCCTGACCCACCCTCCTTTTACCTCCTCTGAAGGGGTATTTCCACATACCACCAACCACCACTTGCCCCACAAAGTGTGGCGTATTGTACCTATACATAAACCAAAGTATATTTTAAATCACTGCCTTCAAAAGGCAAAAATGGCAAAAGAAAACACATTTTTCACACCCTAAACAGAAATGTTGTTTTGCAATAAACTACAGCACTGTAGTGAAAATTCACTGAAGTGAAAATTTGCTTTTAACTTTTGCTTGACCTTTTGTCCTGTCAAAGAAAACATTTAATGAATTGTGTGATCAAAATCTTAGACAAAAAGAAAATTAAAATCCATTATGTTAATTAATTACATGATACAATTAAGGGTAGATATCCTTTCAAATGCAAACAGTTAATTTACAACTAGAACCACCCCAGGTGTCCTAGGAAAAGCTGCTAACCAATCTGGAGATTAGGAATGGGAAGCAATTTGAAATGTGAATTCATTTGCTTTAGCATCACATGTTGTTTCCTCCCTTCACCCCCCAGTTTAGGTGCCCATGCTGTGAACTCACAGTTTGTATCTGGGCAAATAAAACTACCCTGAGGCAATAAAAGAGACAAAGAATGCATTGTAAATATTTCATGTTATCTGACCAGAGAGATTTCCTCCTTCTCTAGGGTAGAATTTATCCTGGTGTGCTCAAAGCTCTGTTTGCCGAGAAGCCAGGAATGTGAATTACAAGAAACACTTTATTTTATTGATGGGATTGCAGAGGGGTGACTGGGGGCAGAGCATAGCCAGTTCCTGGTACCACCCACCACAGGCAGAGGTTGATGGAGAGGAGGGATGCAGTTCCAGTCAGGGCTGTTCTATGGAAAACACAGCGGAAAGCTTCCCACGCTCATGAGCCTGGCAGGGCCTGACAGCACAGCTGAAGATGGAACAGGCTGTTTCAGAGAGGGGGAGCCATCCAGAGTCCTCAGGGGGTTTCTAATATGAACAACATTTTATGGCCTGTGAACCTGAGCTCCTATCCCAAACCAAAGTTAAGCTAAGCTTAAGGTGCAAACTTGGCTATGGATAAGATAGCACAGCAGGGGAAACCAAAGAGGTGCCACAACCTAACACACCTGGTCACCAAAGCCCTTCCCAGATGCTGCAGGTATTTAGTTCTTGAACAACTACGAGGATAAATTTCAGTCTTCTAATTCTCCCCTATGAATTCTACAGCAGTGTCAGAGAACATCACCCAAATGTGATGCCCAGGGAGCAGGCCCCTGTAATACATTTACAGTCCCAGAGGGCCACAGAGAGTATTATATAGTATAAAACCTCCATTACATCCACCATGAGCATTACTTTGGGCCTGAAGCTGTATCATAAAATGAGCACACTGAGCTTTGCAACCCTATTGCAATGAAGGAAACAGTGGAGGACAAGCACTTCTGTGTTTAGTTATCAACTAAAACCTCCACTGTTTAATTCTAGGAAGAGAATTCTGGCTTGCTAGAGACAGAAGACAAATGAAGATAACTGCAGCTCAACAGGAAGTGTTGGAAGACTGTTCCATTTCCTTGATTGGATCACCAGCTTGGATATTATGCCATCTTTCGTTTAAATTATGAATTGCAAATTAATTGAAATGTGAAGTATTGCTCAATCAGTTTAAAATTTAATCTCAAGAAGTTTAGGCATACTTGGTTTACCAAGTATTTTTCTTCCTACCAAAAATACCACCACAATCAGAGAAATTAAGAACTTCTAATCTTGCAACTCTGTATTTCACAGTCTCAACTGACAATGCAAAATCCTCTGGTTTTTACAGGGAGATGAGAACAAAATGTACTAAAATAATTCCCCAAGCAGTGGAGTGTGTCCAAACTGTATCAGTTGCTTGCTCTATAGCCACTCCAGGAACTTCTCTCACACATCACTCCACAGGCTTTTGTTACCCACTACAATGAGTTTCAACAAGAAATTAAAACTGGCAGCAAAGATGCATCTTTATTTACATGGTTCTCTTTCCATACAGCCTAGACAAAGCAACTGCCTGTGCTCAACAGAAATGAGATAATTCATTTTGCTTTCAGCTTGCTTATAAAGCCAGCAGAGCCTGTCCTGAAGTTATTTAGTGATGTTTTCTTACACTCATTTTATATTAACTATCTACTTACAGCATACTCTAGCTATTGGGGATGATGGTATTGATAGAGGAAGGGATTTGTTGTGGTGTGGGGGTTTTTTTAGTCATCAAAATAGCTTGCACCAATGGAGAAATACTCAAAACATCCCTTTTTGTACTGTCCCAAAACCACCCCCATAACCCAGAAGGAATGAACAGCCAGTGATTTTTTTTCCTCTGATGGATACTGCCAGTGGCACAAATGGAGCTGTTCCCAAGAGAGAAGAAGTTTACAGTTCCTGCAATTATCATTCAATGACGCAGGGCTGAGAGGTGGGATTTGGGGTTTGGTTAGGTCTGAAGAAAGCACTCACACTGACACACACCAGAATATCAGCACAGTTCTCTGTGTTATGGGAGCAAGTTCCAGTTTAGGATTGTTGAAAGGAAGAGGCATCATTAACAATGAGGAAAGGTGATGCTTCCACGCTGTGACAGAATATTCAGGGCTGGCCTTCATCTACACCTCTCCTAAAATACAACCTTGAGAGCTCTGACAAAAACCTGACTGTCCACAGACCTGTATTTAGCCTCTCTACAATGCAAACAAATATAAGTAGAGTGAAAAAGAGCCCCAAAGATTCAAAATGAAGCACGCTGAATTCAAGCCCTACAGGCACTGGCTGCAACAATATTCCATGCAGAATTAAAGATACACTTTACAGCAGAAATCTGTTGAAAATCCCTGCATATGCTGTCAATGGCATAAAGCTACAGTGGTGATGGCACATACACCCTTCAATTATTTCACTTCTAAAAATGAAGGATTAATTATTTTAAACCAAATAAAGCCCAGACACTTTTGCAAAATTTTCAAATAAAAATAACTTCTTGACTGTGATGAATTTTATCATACTAAGAAAGTCACCATAGAAAAATCTCAGGGATTATTCTTTACTCAGACTAATTCCAAGTGCATGCCAGATTTTCTCCACCCAGAACACAGTTTTCCTTATAAAACTCAGCTCTGTACTAAGAGGGCTCCACATGCCCATGTCCTCACACACTCCAACTCCACAGAAAGCATTACATGAGCTCATCTTCAAGCAGGAGATATGAACAGCAAAAGGGAAGCAATAAGCTTTCAAAAATATTCAGGAGGTTTTTTTTTGGAGAAGACATCCTTGCATTTATGCTCCCAGAACATGCTGACTCACATGTACAGCTGCAGCTGGCAGAACAGCATCTCCCTCAGAGGTGACAGTCCTCTGTGTTTGTGAAGGAAGCAGACAAGATCTGACTTTGCATGAGAGGAGAAGCAGCAGAATTTATAGCTAAAAAGCAGCTAACCAGGCTGTCTGGATGTCTGGTAACCACAGCCAGAGCTCTGAACAGCTCTGCTAGAGGAGAGGAGCTTGGCAAAATCCCAGATGGGGAACAAATGCCTGGAGCAAGTCAGGCTCTGCGAGGGAAGCACCCGGAAACACACTGAATGTTCCAAGTTTGCACCATTCAAAACACAGTTTAATCCATTTACCAAATCCATTAGAACGTTTCTCTCTGGGTAAAAGTCAAAGGCATAAAAAGCATCTCCTCTTGGCTCGCTCCCATGAAGAGGTACCCGCATCAAGAGGCCAGACAAAAATGAGCATGAGGCTGAAATTAAGTCTTCCTGGCTGCTCTGGTAAAAGAATTTAAGATATAATTTTTATTTTAAGTATACTCTGTTAGTCGATGCAATAGCCATGTCTTGAAAATTTTTCTTCTCTGCATCATTCTTTTTGGACCCCAATGGGTTTATTAGAACCAAGCCACCCAGACTCTTTCTGCTGTGCTGTCAACATAACAGTTATATAAACATTTAATTTGTTGTGCTCAAAGCCCAGCTACTGCAGCCAGTTTGAAAACAACACTAATATTCCATGGGCTCAAGCAACAGGCACATCAGCTCCAAGGGTGTAGCCTGCTCAGCAGCTGCCACAGCTCCCACTGCCTGCCATGGCAAGGGGGGAAGACGCTGATCTTTACCATTATTGCTCTATTTACGGCTAAAGCAAAACATCTATCAGGTGTAAACCCAAAAACCGTGTGCTGCTCTTGGGAACCGTTCCTAAAAAGCTGTAAATCTAAAGTCCTGTAAGTAGAAAGCAATCTCAAAAATGAGTGGAAGTTTGCTGGGGGAAATAACCTCTTAATCTAATTCTATTTAAATGGTACAAAATAATATGGTTTTTCCAATAAAAAATAGATAAAGATTATGATTTCCAATAAAAAGCTCAACATGGATGTACAATTTTGGTTTGCAGCATGGAAAGGCTGCAGTATAAATAATCCAAGTGACCTTTCAGGTTGAAGCAAGCAACATGGTGCCATAATTCCTCATGCAGGATAAAAACACCACAGAGCTGACAGTAAGCAGAATAACCTGAGAGGTTTGAGATAGCTGCTGGAACAAAGACTCTACTGAAATAGCTCAGTATTTATACCTAGCTCCTATAAGAACATAGGAGATAAAACTTAACCACCTTTGCTTGATGAAAGAGGAAACAATTGCATTTTGAGAGGCACGTCTGTCTCTGCTGCTTTCTGTTCATGTAAACCTGGCACTTTGCATTAAAATCCTGCAGCCAAGCAGACGGGTTATTATTTCACCTGACACTGCTAAAGAGCATTTAGGTCAGTCTGCACAAAGAGCCAGACCTTTCCTGATGCCAATTTTGGGCACTGTTGGACTTTGAAGGGTCTCGTGATGAAGCTGTCATTTTCCCACCTGAGAGAACTGAAGATCAGGTGACACACCATGCATTTTGCTGACATGCTGGTTTAGAAAATTAAAAGTCTATCAGTATTTTCTTTCGGAAATGTTTCTCCCCAAATCTCTCAGATGCAGCTTGCTAGAACTTCCTCCTGCTGGCAAGAGAGCACGGTACAGTCACTGACACAATGATGAAATGAGGACCTTTCATTTTCACAGACAGAGCTGCGTTGAAATCATCCTGCTGCAGTATGGGGAAAAACACAGCAGCTTTCTCAAAGCCTTCCCTGAACAAAAGGTTTGAACATTTGTAGGGACCTTGCCTTACCCTGAAACGGAGAGAGTATTCTGGTTGTATGAATATACATATGGATAAACAAGATTTTTAGGCCATGAGACCCCAAGAAGATCATTATTAGCAGCATTATTCAGCTGGTTTTTTCCAATATGGTTTGTTTCAGATTTACTCTTGATAAACAGGTGAATAATGAAATAGGTATGATCCTGCTGAAGGAAAGGAAATGAAATAAAGGCAGAAATACTGGAAAATGAGACAAAAAACCACAGTAAATGCATTCAGCAATGTCAAACATTTTTAAAGACCTTCACAGTTCCACTGGAACTGCAATGGCTGTTATCAGCCACCAGCTGGGAATCCCAGCTGATGAGAGTCAGAACCACTGTACTGTTTAGTTCATATTTTCCAAACAACAGAAGGAAAACAGTGAATTTCAGAAGATTAATAAACACATCACATTGTAATTATTTTGTTCCTTCTGCTTGTAGTAAAAGCTAATGTTTTTTTTTACTGCACGTTCTAACTCAGATTCTGCATTCAGTATATTAAGGCACTGGGTAAGGAAATATAAAACCTATAATAATGCCTTATGTGCAAGTCTGTTTTGTTGAAGGATTTATAAATATTAACAAGATAAAATTTACAAATGCAAAAGACACCATTTGCAGCTGTAAATGTTTAGTTTGAAGGGAACAGGAATAACATTTTCATCTTCATGCAAGTCATGAGCTATATTAGAAGAATTCTGATGTACAAAGTGTTAAAATAGCAGGATAAGCCAGTAGTGATCAGAGGTGATTCCATGTCTTTCCTGCTCCCCCTTCTAGTCTCAGTTCAATGTATGATTTTTAGGTCCAAAAAATCTGCTTGGTATTGGCAGAAATCTGGAAAGTGGAAGCCCAAATGATAATATTAGTTTTATTAATTCAATATCTCCTTCCTCCAGGTCAGTAGTCACTCAAAGTCAACATTTTAAATGGCTGAATGGGAAGGTATGCCATAAACCACTAAAATCTAAACTCCCTATGAAGAATACTTCCAGCATGGCAAAGGGATAATGGAAGGCCTTTGCAATCACTTCAAAAACAGCTATTTATTTTACTTATTTCTTCACTCTCACTAGTGTGAGGTGTGGGGATGGTTTTATACCCAAGCCTTTATACCCTTGCACTTCTCTGTCACTTAATACAGAAGTTAGGAAATTACAGCATAAAAGAGTCCCCACAGGCTGTGGCACAAAGAAAGCACCACAAAAAGCAAAGCATTCAATATGAAATGGGAAGGAAAGAGAAAATTCTTCTGTGTAATCAACCTGCCATTCTGCCTAGGCCAACTCCTGCATCATCAGCAGTAAATACCTGCTGATTTGACACATCACCCAACTGTCATATCATTCTCTGAAGAGAATTTGTTGATGAAGGTATTTCCAGACCAGTAAATAAACAACAACATCAAAACCTATTTTTCAGGCATAAACACCCAGGCAAAGGGAAGATGAGCTTCATAGTGTGCTATTAAACTCTTTTAAGTACAATTTACAGCTAATTGCCTTTCACAGTGGAGGAAACTCATCCCTCTCCAACCACTGCCATGCTTGATTTTTTATCCAGCTTCCCAGGCTTTAATTACCTGCTCAGACTGGGATGGGAGGCTCCAGCAGCACATTCAACAGGGCCAGTTTAGCAGAAATGTGCAGTTTTATTGCTTTGCTCCAGGCCAAGAGTTCCAGGGAGGGAAAGCCTCATGTCTTCTGTCCCTCATTAAATACCAGTGCACCATGGTAATTACAAAATACCACCCCAGAGGCTTAGCAGTCTTTTTCCAGGCCCAAAAGGCAGTTTTGACTTCTTAGTTCACAAACTGAAGAACTGAAATATGGTGTTCTAGCAAACATTGTAATTATTAGGGCTGCATTTATGAGGTGATGGATGCCCAGTTGGCTCTTTGGCTCCAGTCATTTCACCACAACACAAAATGCTGTAGTGGGGTCTAGAAACTGCTGGAATTACAGAGTCCTCTTGGCCATGAATTACCCACGGTGCTATGCTTAAATCTTTGAAGAATAAATAACCCTTTATTGATCAAATTGCTTTTAAACCCAGTGCTGTAGTCCCTTGATTTTAAGTGTGTATATGTAATTTTGCAGACAGACACAATATACTTGGGTTTCTTTATCTCTACAGAATGTACTTGCTCTCAAACCCCAAGGGGGAGGGCAATGAGACAGCAGTGCGGGCTAGGATTTTGACTTGAGAGTAGCAGTGAAGCAGTGTCCTTATAACAGCAGAAAAACAGCTGAAAGGTCTTTAATAAATTCCAAAGAAAACACATTTACTTCTTAATTTTCACTTAAACAGGTGCCCAGAATGGTGCAGTGCACACTGTAAACAGTTCTGTCCTGTGAATGATAACTGAGAGAAATCATTAACCAAGCTCCATAATATGTGCTGTACACCACACACTGCAGGGACTGCTTGGCTATCTTGACAAATGTTCTTATACTCACATATTCTCCTTTAGCCCATGTGTACAGACACAAACATCTCGGAGCTCTCAACAGCTCTTCACCTGCATCAATTCCCCACAGCCCCTACACCTGTCATGACCTCCAGGTCATGTTTATCTTCAGGTCAAGCCTATGATAATAAGCAGCAATTTCTTCAGCACTTTTATATTGTTAATCTGCTTCCATTACCTTCAAAACAAGCTGTGAAAGTGCATTTAAAAGCCCTTGCCTCAAATTTACACAGCATGGATATATACTGGAATAGAAACTGAGCAAGGTCTCATCTGGATTTCTGGAAGGAACAATAAAACTGCCCAGTCCCCAGTGTGAGATTAGGTTTTCTTTATGATCCTCTGTCTAGGAGGTACTCCTGTTTTTACAGCCCAGCACAGTGAGGACGAGATGATTTTGGATATGGGCATTGCCACACATCAAACCATTCACAGAAGAGCCAATTTCAGTAAAACTGAAATGTCTCCTGTTCTTTGCCCTGACCCTCCCTCCCACCTGCATGAAATAAATTCTGTGGGAGCCAATTCATGACACAGGGGAAGAAAAGGTCACATCTCTGTTTTGAAAGCTTTTCATGGACCTCCTCTCTTCTTTGCACACATTGACATTTTACTCTGCCTTGGAGGGGCAAGGGGAAAGCTCAGCTGGTCAGAGCTGGCTACATCAGCTGGGGGTTCAGTCCCCACATGGGCCATTCTCTTGATTTAAGCACTCAGTGGTCCTTGGGGGTTCCTTCCAGCTCAGAATATTCTGTGATTCTGTGTCAATCTGTGATTCCTGAGCCAGGTTTTTGTGAGGGACAGTGGCCATTTCCTCCCCCGATGCTGCAGCAGCTCTGTGAGCTCAGCAGGACAATGCCTGGCCAGGTGGGACAGCTCCACGTGATCCAGGCTCCTCCACAGGGAAAGCACAACATTTTCTCCACCCAGCAGAGCCTGCAGTAATTTCAGGAATCAGGAACAACAATTTGAGCCCTTTCTGCCTTGCTGTCATGACCCAAAGACAGGCTCACAGCCTGGAGGATGCTCTCAGGGTCCAAAGCAAACCTCTGTGGGTCTCTCCCAGGGGACACATGGATGCTTGGGGTTTGCTGTGTTTGACACAGGGGTGTTGGAAAGGACTTTCCAGCGCTGCTGGAATGGACTCCTCCAGCCAGATGGTCCCCCTGAACTTGTTATGCAACAAACAGTTCATTCAGCACAGTCTGAGGATTAGTCTGCTTCAGCTGGACACTTGGAGCTTAACCCTGGCCAAGCAACAGTGTGGCATTCCTCAGATTTGCTGATGGGGAGAATCTGTGGCCAGAAGCCAACCAAATACGTAAGCTTTCAGAAAACAGCATTTCCTCAGACACTCAGAATGTCTATTCTCTATTACCCCTCACAGTAATCACATCAGGCAACTTCCCATCCAGCTGTCACGGAGTGCCAGCTCACTTCAGGAAAAACATGGAAGGTGGCATTTCAGTCCTATTGCAAATGACAGCTCAGGGTCAGCAGCAGGCCACAGCTGAGAGGGGAGAATCTCTTGGTGCTGGCACTAAAAAGGGCTCTGCTCAAATTTTACTCGCAGTTTGCTCTGAAGCAAAGCAACAGTTCTGCTTTCAGTGGGTAAGGATGGTGTTGTCTTGGCTGCCTGTCCATGCAGGCACATTTAATTATCGCAGATCCACAAAAGAACCAATTATGTTCCAAATTAAACTCCCTCTCTTATTCCTGCCCTTTAATGTGCTGACAAATAAAAGCATAACATGATTTGTATTCATCATCAGGACGGCTGGGAGAAGTTCAGAGCTTGCAGATGCAACCAGGCCAGAACAAAAATGTTCATGCTCAAGAGGGAATTTTAATTGCAGATGTTTTGCACAAGGTAAAGAGGGACCTGTGTGCTGAGGCTGCAAGGAAAAAATACTCTGAGGGTTCTCTTCCAATTTAAACTAAATTTATAGAATTTTTTTTAAATTATGGACATTAAATTAGGATTACATCACCACCAAGCTAACACCTCATCTCTCTTGGTGATGGTGATCTCAACCACAAAACTCACTACTCCACCCTGTTTTGGCAAATAAAAGGAAGCAGTTGTTTGGAGCATTTTATGAAGCTAAAAATACAGTTCCTCATACTCTGGTTAAACAGGGGTTTTTTTTGTGGTTTTTGTGGGGGGTTTTTTTTGGGGGGGGGTTGTGGGGGTTTTTTTGTTTGTTTGTTTGGTTTTTTGTTTGTTTGTTTTTGGTTTTGTTTTTAATAAAATTAATAGAAAGAGAGTTTCAGTTATTAGAAAAATGGATCTCAAGTCCTATAAGAATGTTTCTGGAACCTTACTGAGAGGGATCAAACCTGCATTTGTAAAGTCTTCCTTCAGATCTCTATATTGAGAAATAAACATACGTTATTCTAACCAAATATTCCTCCCTATAAATTTAAAGGTTCATAAATGTGCAGTACTCTGACAGTCACACAAAACAGGTATTTTCACACAAAGAAATCCTTCTTGATTGTTTTATAGAGAGAGCCTTGGCATGACTCTGTAGCAGAGCTAAAACTGGTCCTGCACTGAAGGGAAACTGCCTGGTGGCTCCTCCATGCTGACAAGACAACTGTGCCATGGGGGCGGGAGGATGGAGGCTGATTTAAAATGAATTAAAATTAATTATTTAGTGTGGGAGTCAGTCCTGCAAATAAAGTGAGCTGATGTGCCCCAGTGTAGAACTTCCCCTGGAGGCCTACTGTCCAGGGCTGGTTCACACCGGGGCTGCTGGGCTTTGCAGGAACACCACAGAGCTATTTCAGCCTGGAATACAAAAATGTTCGTCCAGCTTTTGTGGTTTCTTCACACAACTGGGGCCACACGGCATGCCTTTACCCCAGAGCTGCAGTGCTGAGCTGTCCCACATCAGGAGCCATCCCAACAGCATGTAGGGACACAAACCTGCTATTTCTGCACCAAAAGACTGTGCCACACGACCCATTATATAAAAGTATCTCAGCTAGCCAGGCCTGACCTCATCCAGGCTCAGCAAGGGTGGGTTGTGGGCTGATGAAGGTCAGACTCAGAGAAGGGAGCTAGATCCTGCACAGGCATAATTTAGTGTCACAGAAATGCCTTCCAGAGCTGTTCTACCATTCTTCAACTAATAGGGTGGCTATTTAAAGAAAGAAGGCTCTTTGCAGTGATCCAGTCATTTGGAACACGACTGCTGTGTGACCAACTTTGGTCACACATTTTTCTATTCTCATTTAGGAAACTGAGACCATCTAGTTATTTCTGCACAACTGAAGGGATCAATTAAAATATTCATTCCCACTAGTTCTGATTCTCTAAAACACTTGCAGACAGAGTACCTGCCAGAACCAGACCACATGCAGCAAAATGCTCAGGAAAGGCTGAATAGTTTGATATGAAGTCTCAAGTATTTTCATTTCACTTCGTGCCCACATGCCTTTCTTTCTTTTACATTACAATCCCAGGCAGTCTCTGCCCTGTGCCATCAGGACAGTCACAAATTAGCGTCTCTATTGCTGGTGAAACAGCGCTGTGACAAGTACAATCAGGCAAGGCAAGCTCTCTCATTAAATGCTCAGATGCATGAAAACAGCCAGGCAGTTTTTCCTCTAGGAAATGCAGGAACTGAAGCACACCAAACTGAAGTTGTGAAGGATCACATATGCACATTTAAGAGCTCCAGATAAGGGTGGGAGATGCCCACATCTCAGAATGTTATCGTTTTGTTGATATTCAGACTGCTCACAAAACAGATTGGGAGGTATAAACCAGAAAGTATACAGCCAGTGCAAATTCCCCTTCTTCAGGAATGGCAGCTTCTGCATTTCCTGGTGGACTGTGTCTGATGGCTTATGGACTTCCATGAGCTCATTATTTTGTAGAGGACCCACTGCTCTGGACCAACACCCACCAAAGTCCCTCCTCCTCTCCCAGCTTTTCCCACTGAGGTACCAGAAGTGTGTCCCAGCAGGGAAGGTTCTCTGCACCCCCTGAGCAGACACAAACCTTTGGGCAGCACCTTTCAGTACCCAGCAGCCTGAGGTTTGCCCTTTGCTGCTCAGCTCTTGGTACAAAGCCACAAATCAGGGTTGTATCTTCCTAGGCTTGGAAAGTATGAAGTTTTCTCCCCTCAGACACACCTCCTTGTCTTCTGCTCTGCTTTCAGCTGCCTCAAATTGCATCTCCCACCCCTCACATTCAACACTGTTGGGTGAGAAACAATGTGCACTGAGGAAATGTTCTAAACAGAGAGCTCAGAGGAACCCTGACCCACCCACGGCGATGCTGCAGCTGCAGCATCAGCCACTTGTCTCCCTCACGCTGCCCCCTGAGGTTGCTTAAGACCAACCTTGGTACCAAAACCAGCCAAGAAACATCCTCAGGGAAGGATCAGCCCTGCTGAACTCTATCCTGAAAGTCTGAAGGCAGAGAAATTGTGAAGGAGGTGAAGTAACAACACGAACCTGGGTGGGAGCAATCATCTTTCAACCCAGGAATTGATGGAAATAAATTTGAGAGCATCTCACTGGGATCTCTATGGAGGCAACTGCAGAGAGAACTGGTCCTGCATAGGAGCTACATATTGAAATATGGGTTTGCCTCAGTAACCTCATCACTGTCCCCTGCAAAGGGGTTGCCTTTGTCTGCATTTCCGGGTGGAATCCCAATGAATTTTCCTCAGGTGCAACGTTGGAGAGAGCAGACCAACAGCTCCTGGGCCACCTCCTGGGCAGCTGGAGAACTGCAAGCAACTGAGATCATGAAAATGGCACGTGTACAGGAGACCCCCACACCACCATATCTACTACAGTTGTACACTTTTAGAAAAAATTTATTTCATGGCATATTTTTTTCACCCGATAAAGGATGTATTTACAGTAAAAATCTCTTCCTTTTTAAAAATTCTAAAGCATGGAAAAAGAAAAACGCCAAACCTGTGCCTATAATGTACAGATTTTTTAAAAAGTGTGCAGAAAGCGTTAATATTTGATTTTCCATGTCTGACCTACTATTTCACATTTCACAATTTGTTACTCCAAGTAACCCAGCTCTATTAGATATGAGCCTAAATTTAATCCAGAGCACCCAGACAATCACTACACAGCCTGTGAATCTGAGACAGAATTTACTCAATTCCACTTTAATTTCTATTGTGTGTAAAAGTGTTTAGAGTGTGAGCCTTGCTAAGAGATGACAGAATATCATTATACAGTAATTCAAATGCTTTCAAGACTGCTAAGAAACCTCCACTGTGATGACAGGCCTTATTGAAATGCTTAAGAAATGCTGTTTCATACTTTCTAGACAGGTTTCAGCTAAGAAAATTCATATAATAAGATGATGTATTTACAGCACACAGGTTAACCTTTAAACCTGCTGTAATCACATTATCCAGAATGGGATCAGACCTGCAGCACTGGCATCACACAGTCCTTCTGAACTGAGATTTTTTTTTAGTTTGTTCTGAGAAGCAGAAAGTCTGGGAGGACATTCTTGTAAGATGGCTTTGTTCTCCTTGTCCAGGTCCTCCTCTCAGTGTTCTGGAATTCTTTAGCAAGGCTGAACATCAGCTTCCTTCAAGAATACTGAACTCAGGAAAGGGGAAACAGCTTGACTTAGTATTTATATGCCAAGATAAATAAGAATGTCAGAGGAAGTGAATGTTTTAGAAGATTGGGTAAACATACCCTGCAAGGGTGGCTCACTTTTCCTAGAATGTTCAAACACCCACACTTTCTTCATACAAAAATATCAGAATGGAAATGAAATATCTTCCATGGCACAATTTCACTGTGATCACAAGCAAACAAAGGAATGCAGTCTGTGCCCAAAATCACAATTGGCTCTCAGCAGACACAATTTCTTTACCCCAGAGCTAGATTTCTGCTCCTACCATGCTCTTACCATGATCTGTGTGGCACCCACTGGCTTCTTTGTGCTCTCCAAAAGATCAGCCAGCTGAAAGTGGGATTTAGCAGAGAGCCAATCCTCTCTGGTTCAGCCAAGAAATAAGTCAATCCAGGCAGTAACCATTACATACATCTTTATCTATTGAATTCTGAGCAACAGGTAAGGGAGTCAGAGCAGCACCATGATGATAAATCAAGGTACACAGTTCTCACGTTTTCCTTCAGAGAATAAATGAATGAATGATCTCATAACGGATTGCCCTACTCCAATACCAAACTGGAGACCTGAAGGAGCCTACCAAAGGATATCCTTCAGGAATATATACAGTAATTTCACGACCATAAGGCGCACCGGACTATAAGGCGCACCCGCTGGCAGCCAGCAAAATTCACAACATGTAGATCAGA
>PYHW01009353.1:731050-747431 GCA_013186435.1 Turdus rufiventris | reverse complement strand
AGGCGCACCGGACTATAAGGCGCACTTCCGGGTTTGGGGAAAAATTTTAGTCAAAAGGGTGCGTCTTATAGTCGTGAAATTACTGTATATATCTCAATATTGTGTAATCCTTGGGTTTGAATGCTGCTCTCCCATTTACAGACAAATAGTTTTCAAACTGAAACAAATTAATAAAACTCAACTTCCTACATATCTCCGCTGCCACACTTGCACTGTGAGCTGCAGTTTATACTCTGAGAAATCATAGTCCAAGCTGTCCAAGCTTCCAGAGCAGTTCATAATGACACTCTTAGGAACACTGGCACCAGTGTGCCAAGGGAAGCTGGAGAAAGGGACAAACCTGGTGGTTCACAGTGCAATTAAAATCTAATCTACGTGAACAAAACAATTCTCCTCACTTGCTGGTTAGGTGCACAAGCTGGATTCCTTTGAAGAAGTCCTCTTTGGTTCCACAGGGATCAGCCTATCTATGCAGAAGCATCTGGGATCTGCTTTGCTGGGTGCTGGAGTCTTTTTTCAACGGGCAGAGTGATTCAGATGAGGTATTGTGAGCAGAAGGACATGCAAGAGGATGATGTAACCGTGCCCAGAGTGCTGTAGGGAAGCTGGAGCATTCAGACAAATATCTGGAGCTTGCCAGAGAAGAAAGCTTGCACAGCAAACACAACAGCAACTGCAGGCTCATGGGTCGGCCCTGGTGCTGCTCCCAACCTCAAGCACCAGCTCTGTTCTGTTCTGCCTCAAAGCAAGCCAGCAAACACTTCTGCTATTGATATGCAAACATGCACACCAGGCATTTGCTTTATTTCAGCCTTCCCAGACATGACACTGCCATAACAAACGGCTTGTACTGGGATGCAGAAAGCTCAGCAATGTGAATTGCTCGAGTTTTGCTCCTTTTGCATACCAACACTTTGTATTCTCCTACAGCAGCTGGCAGCTCCTTCATTCACTTCCACTGATGGCTGAGCTCTGGAGCCAAGCAGAACTGGCACATAAATCTCCTCCGTGATTTTCCTTTCCTGGGCCCTCAGGGGCTGTGCAGGGTGAGCTGGAGCTCTGGATGGTGCTGACCCAACACAGCCACGATTCCTGAACCATGGAGAGAGGAGATGAAGGGAGCAGCCAGGCAGGAGCACTGGGAAGAGGCAAAGTCCAGGGTGGGATGAAGTGACAAACAAGTGGCATTACAAAGGAGTCCCATGACAACAGAGCTCATAGCAACACAAACAGGAAGGGAAGAAAGGAGGGAAGGAGAGCAGAAGGAAATTTAACCCTGCAATTATTCTCTTCAGCTTGTTTCCTTTCCAGCCAGCCTTCCACACTTGGATCAGCAGGTTAATGTTACCACCACTGATCCCCCAGCAATACTTTAGAGAAGTTTATGTTTGCCACGTGAATTTAGGAGCATAATGGCTCAGATAAGCTCCTCTCTGAGATACAAATGCCGTATGCTCGGAGGCCTGAACCAGGGTGCTGCTCTGCCCTTCCCATTTTCTACCTCATCATTTCTGTTACTGATAATAGAATGGTATGTTATTTTTCCATCAGGCTATTCATCCTGTTAATCAAGAGATACAAAGCATCATGGTTATACTAACATGTGCCACAAATAGTATCCAACTGGTAAGGTCTGCTTACCGGGAAGTATTTTCCTATGGCCCTTTGCTGGAAAGAAACACATCTGAGGCCATCCCTCTTTGGCAGCTGCTATCAAACAAGGAAAAAGAGAGCAGTGTCTGAAAGGAAATACAGTTTTTTTCCCCTTCTGGAACTGAATCCAAGAATATCCTCTGGGTGAAGCCCTGTGGAAGGGGCACACAGCTGAATCAACAGCCTTCATTGCACACTCTGAGTAACATAATAAACTCAGACCAGGCCACTTTCTTCAGCCACACTCTTTGATCCCTGCCTTCTCCTCTGCTGATTGCTGCCTTGAAAACTGTCTCAATTGATCCAAATCTTGGCTGAAATCTTAGGAAAACACTGCTGGGGTGGACAACGAGTATGAAAGTATCTGCATTGAGCCCAAGGTGGTCTTCATAGTTGACCCCTCTGAAGCAGCTGAGATTTTGTCCTTCATTGTGATCCCATCACAGCTCTGCTGTGCTGCTTTCTGCCTCTGCACAGCAGACTTTGACACTGCATTAATGCTTGAGAAACTTGGGAGGACTGGGAAAAATCCTTTTCCTGAGTGTCCTTTCCCTGTGTGTCTGCAGATATTGGTTGTTTCTGCTATTTCGACTGCTGTGTTCGTTCAAGCCAGTTCAGGGCAGGGCAGCTGTGCTCCCCCTGGATTTTCACCAAACCAGAAGGAGCAGGATGCAGTCAGTGCTGTAATTTGGAACACGTGATGACACCCACCTCAGTTCTGTCAGTTCAGCAGTGCCTGCACGACACCGAGGGGAGCTCACCTGGAGCTGCTTGTACCCAAAAGAGCTAAAAATGTTTGCCCTGGTCTGCAGATCTCTCTCTCTCTCTCTCACACACACACACACACACACATAAAATCACACCTGTAAAAATGTGTTTCTCTATCTCATTGATCAAGCCTATGAAACTGATCCTGCTTAGTGTTCCCAGGCTGCTGGGAGAGAACAGAACTGAAATGGAGGTTTCTAAAATCCAACTCTGCATCTAATATCAACTTTCCCCTGCAGCTGAACAAACCATTCTCTCCTTTCCTCTCTCTCAGTCTTTCCATCTAGAAAATGAAGACATTTGCCTCTGTGCTGTGGATGCTTGTGCTGTGCATTTCAATCAGCAAATGTTCATAAAAATAATTTCAGGAGGAAAAACTATGTAGTTCTGATTTAATGTATTTATTTATACTTCTGTAGAGCAAAACAAAACCCAGCAAAGCCCACAAACCCAGGATCTGATCCAGAGTCCATGGAATTAATTTTTCTTAAGGTTATGGCACAGACACCTCAGGCAACTCCAGATCCACCAGCTATCACAATAGACAAAATTATAACAAGCAGCAGATTTAATTCTCCTCCCCTCCTCCAAACCACATCCCAGTCCTGGACCTCTGAATGCCACCACACTGAGCAGGGACTGGCAGCTCCCACATTAGCAATTCTCACTGGAAAAGGTACTTACCCCTCTGGACAGCATCCCCTTGGTACACATCCTCATATTAGAAAATCTCTAAGTGCCCAAAACACTTCCTGAACTCCAGGATACTCAGTTCTCGTATGTACAAGATCTGTGAATTCATTTTCAGAGACCTAAAGGAATGAGGAGCCCGGATTAAACTGAATTTCAGCAGGATTTTCACTTTGGTGAATGCAGCTGTTACAGGAAGTAGCCAGCTAAGCTGTTTCTTGCAAGAGGCACAGACATACGGTTTTGCCTTGCTGAAAAGCAAATTTTCTTTTCTCAAAGTTGTTTCTTTTCTTGTAATCTCCCTCCCTCATGCTTCAGGAGGTGACTTTTTTTCTCACCTTCAGGAGGTGAATTTTCCAGTGGGCAAAGCAAGCAGCCTGCAACCTCCTGTGCTTTGACAAATCTCAAGTTCCTGCTTCTGAAGGAGTCCCCTCTAACAAATGCATAGGCTTCAGCCTGGGAGGATTCTCAAAGCAAGATCCAACTTGCCTGTGATTCTTCCTGAATAAAAATTCTCTCCTGGAAAATGTGAATTTCCTTCTGGAGGTTTTCAGTTCCCTGCAGACCAAGCCCTGGGGAGGGAGTGATGCCCAATCACTGGGAGACCAAGAGCACAAGTGCACAGTTTGAACTTGCAGCTGCCTCCATGTCACTGAGCTCCTATCTGTCCTTGCAGAGGATGCATTTCTGCTGTCACAGCGCTGCCATTCACAGGCCAGAGTTTTAAAAAACAGTGCCTGCCCATGGAATCCCTTCCAGCAAAGCACTGGGTGCCAGAAACACTGTTCCCCTCCCTGCCCTGCCTCAGCCTCCCCCAGAACTGCCCAGCAGAGCCTCCTCTGCAGCAGCAGCACAGGAGCCCCAGGCATGCTGAGCAGCCTCAGCCCTGCCCAGGAGTGCTCAGCTCTGGTGTCACACACACCCCCAGACCCCCCTGAGCTTGTCAGAGCCATGCAGGAGTGGCCCAGCTGCTGGCACTGCCCTGTGTGCCCCTGCCCAGCCTGGCAGTGTCTGTGCAGGGAGTTTAGGGGCTCTGCTGCCTTTCAGCACCCAGGCCATTCCCTTTTCCCGGAGTTCCTGCAGGGCATGGCTTGTCTGGGAGTGAGACCTGCTCGTGTCTCTACCCTCCAGAAATTCATCATTTCAGCAAGAAGGAGACCTGAAGGTCCCCAATTTCCCCCTCAATCTGTGTATGGAATACCAAACTTTCACACCCAACGTGCACAATCTTTACTGTCCAGGTTACATGAAAGCCAGAAACATGCTCTGGATCTTCAAATACCTGATCAGGCATATAACTACAAGCACAAATACTGCAATTCTAATGAATTGCATTTATAAATTCAAGATTTTGATTTTTCCTTAAGCTGCAGACCAGTATCTTTTAGTACTACTTAACTGACAAAACCTCCTGTTTTAACTTATTTATTAAAAAAAAAAATAACAAACAAACATAGAAAAAGCCCCATAGATTATTGCTTTCAAATGGTACTGTGTTTAAAACTGAATGATAATTTGGGGGGGGGGGGAAGGTAATTTTTATTGGTATTAAGCAGTATTTTTCTCTTCTTCAAGCACTTATAAAAGCACAAAGCAGAGTCTCACTCTTGCAGGCTGGACCCCTGGATGCTGCACACGGATGACGTGAGTGAGCCATCACTCAGGAGCCCTCAGAAGACTCTGGCTGGCACTTCCCAAAATCCTGCCCTGGCTGAGGAGAAGAGCAGTGCCCACACTCCTGGGCTACTCGAAGCCTGGGAAAACACAGGAGAGGGGGGGAGCTCGGACCTCCAGGCAGCTCAGTGTCTCTGTGACCTTCTCCAAGTGACAGTGCCTCAGCCCAAACACCCTTTACCCCACCTGGCACCTCCCAGTGTGCTAAAAAACACCCCAGATTTTGATGGCACTCCCATTCCACCCCCAAAGCTGCTGCCCAGTGTACAGGACTCAGGTCCAAACTTCCGTGGTTATTCTCATCCCCACCCCTGTTCCACAGCACAGAAACTATGCTGCCATTTATGTCAGTGAGCATATGACAGGTCAGGGGATTTCTCAATCTGTTCCTGAAGATTCCTATAAAACAGCAATCTGGCTATGAATTTTAACTTTAACTCGGCTTACGACTTCAGAGGGGTTTTCATCCCTTTACTTCCAGCTGCATGTGGAAATTAAAAGCTCCATAAGATCACCAGCTCCCAGTCAAACTGCTGTGTAAAGCCTGAAAGCATCAGCTGTGATTCCACGACTTTTTGACAAGCAGCTCCTTGAGACCTTGGGGTTTTAGATGGGAATCTTGTAATTTCTTGCCCTGGTGCTGAGCTCTGATTCCCTCGTTCTGAGCATTCTGCAGCTTTCAGGGGACACAAACCCAAAGCAATCCCACCTAACTGGTACCTGCCAAACCCAGCAGCAATTAACACATTAAAATAAAAAATGTATTCGTACACTATCACTAATCTAGTATCTCTTAAATCAAATGACTCTGACAGTAATTAGCAAAACTGTTGTCCGAAAGCCCAAGGATTGTATTACATATACTAAGAGCTATAAAAAAATAACTGAAGCCCCCTAAACCCCAGCCCTTTCCCCACGAGATGCCCCAGGCAGTCCTTACATAAGGACAGAACACCCACGGACACAAGCTAGTGCCAGGGCTGTGCTCGGGGAACTCTGCTGAGAATCCATTCTCATGTGTGTCCCATGCATCCACACCTTCCCATGGACAGCACAACCAGGAGATCGATTCTCATCAACCTGAGCCACACGCATGGTTTGCATAAACCCCTCCTTCCCCAACTGCATAGATTGCAGCGATGGAACCGAAACATTCTGCTTCCTCTGCTGTAGGGATTGTTTGTTGTTCTGATGATTTATTTCAAGGCAGATACACAAAGAAGAATAAATACACACAGCAACAAAATCAATAGAAATTCACCCGAAGGGATTCAGGGTGGGCACGGGCTTGATTGACCAAATGCAAATAAGAAACCTGAACCTCCAGCATGGAATCAATGCGAGCAATCTACATAACACAGCACATCAGCTGCGATGATTAACACCCTTATTTTTCTGCTGAGAACTTGATATGCATTTATAAGGATGAAACACGACATTCCGTTAATCCCAGCAAGTTAAATGAGTAGCTCTGCCTTGAAAAGACTGGCTTTCTGTCATTACCGAGGAAGCAAAATCTTCGTACATGGCTACTTCAGGCATAACAGAAAGCTGTATAATTAAAAAATGTCATCTGCTGCATGCAGAACGTCCGGTTTTGCCTCCCCCCAGCCCAAGACATACACAAACAGAATTTATTAACATTTCCCCCCCACCGCCAGCCCGACACATTAAATCATCTCCGTAGCGAAGCTCCTGCTGCAGCAACTTCTGCACTGCATCATTCACCTACCTCTGACTTCATTGTTCCGCGGGCCGCGAATAAATAAAACCGAACACCCAGGTGGAGCTGCCACAGTTTGCGGCGGATGCGCAGCGAGAGCCCCAGCGGGCGCGGCTGGGGCTGGGGGCTGGCCGGGCTTCTGTGCAGCTCAGCACATTTGCCGAGCATGGTGCGATGGGCCAGCCCCGGCTGCGGGCTCAGCCCCGGCTGCGGGCTCAGCCCCGGCTGCTGTGCGGGCTCAGCCTCACTGCAAGGTCAGTGCCCCGCCAGCCCTGCAGCGGAGGGAGCTCTACTCAGTGATGCTGCTGCCGCCCGTGCCACCCCACAACTCTGTCATCTCTTCGTTTCCCTGCTAATTCCCAGGTAATGCTCGCCTCAGCCCAAAATGGAACGTTCTTATTCTTAGCAACTTGCAACTCAGGATTTGGAACAATACCGGCGATGCAGAAACAGCGAAATGCTGTAGGGTAACTTTCACGCCCAAGCAGAAAGTATTTTGTGTTCTGATTGTAATTTTATCAATGATTATTTTTCCTCTCGATCATGCTCCTAAACACCGCTGAACCAGGAAGAATAGGTGAGTCCCTCGAGCACCCACGGTGTCCCTTGAAGCTGCCCCCGGCCTTGGACAGGTTTTTGCAGGGCTGGGAGGACTGAGGTTGTGCAATGAGCTGGCAGGGGCTCCCTGGAGGAAGGCACCCATCCTCTCCCCATTAGACCCCCAAGCTCTAAGGCTGATCTGTTTTATACTCTGGGAACCTCTCAAAAATGTATGGGTCAGGCTTCTCCTGCTTCCAGACAAAACATCTTTGTCCCACCTCTTCTTTTCTGCAGAACCACATCCTTTACCACTGAATGCCTGCTCTGTGCTTCTTTTACTGGGGCATTTCAGTGCAGCTTGAACTAAACCCCAGAGAACAGGTTAGATCACCGATGTTTCTGGGTGCAGGGCAGCCCAAAGTACAGCAATTTCATGCATATAAGGCGCACCCTTTTAATTAAAATTTTGGTCCGAACCTGGATGTGCACCTTATACCCCGGAGCGCCTTATATAGGGACAAAGTTCGGAATTTGCCAACCTGGAAGTGCGAGTCCGCAGCAGCCCCAAGCCAAGCTGAGCCCACCCGGCCCCGAGCAGGGCCAGGGCCGCTCCCTGCCGCAGCCAGGAGGCGGGGGGCCACTCCGCGCCAAAGCCGGGAGGGGGGCCGGTCCCTGCTGCAGCTGGTCCCCGCGGCAGCCCCGAGCAGGGCCGAGCCCGCCCAGCCCTGAGCCAAGCCAGTAAACCCCGCGTGATTCCGTTACTTAATTGGTTACTTTTCTGCATGCGGATCTTTGCGGCCAGAAAAGTGCACCTTATATTCTGGTGCACCTTATACTCGTGAAATTACTGTAATTTAGGGTTTAAAATAATGGATTACATAAAAAATAACTCTGTTCATGCTTTTTCTGGTCAAACTTGAGTGCAGTTTTTACATGTGCACTTCAGCAGAGTTTCAGCACACACTCTTCCAGTGATGCTCACCAGTTGTCATGGTTCAAACAGCAGCAAATTACACACATGTAAAGAAAACAATAAAACAAGATCTGTCCAACCAACTGCCAGATTTTTTTCCACTTTCACAGAGGAACCCTTTGAAAAGGAAATTTTTTGAACAAGAATTTCTCCAGTACTTTTCTGGAGTTTTGCAAATGGGGTGGCAGGTCAGGAGCTTGATGTTAGGAGTACAATCCACAGAAATAGCATCTGAAGGACTACATGCAGCCTCTCCTACCTGTCAGACATCTGTGCAGCATGTGTGATGATGGTACCTGACTACAATCCTCTTGAGCCAGAGGCAGGGAAGTGCCCCTGTCCCTGTCTAGAATGGAAATGCCACGAGTTCAGCTGGGCTGAACTCAGAGCCCAAGGCTTTACAGCCCTTTTTTCAAATCTGAGAAAGGGTTTCTGTGAACAGCTTCAGTTCTTACTCCTTTGATGATAAAATCACTGCATTTCATTCAGCTCCCTTAGTTTTCTGGTGACTTTCAAAGTAACTGAAAAGTACTGGAAGCTCTTCCAAGGACTGGGAAGCATGGCAGAAATGTGACTCAGGATTGACAAATGAAGTGTTCCCCTCGTGACAGACCCTCCCCAGCTACCTGATAACCAGGCTGGCAGTCCCAAACCCTCTGTACCAACCCCCACTGGATCATCTGCTGGCTGTTCCTGCTCCTTCCCTAATTTTTGTCCTGGTCCCTCCTCACAGACAGGACATCTTTCCAGTTTGCTGTCTCAGGGATCTGTTCCTTCCCACACTCCCTCTATCACACCAAGCTCTCTGTTCTCCTCTGCAGAGGCACACAGAGCGGATGCTTTTAGGAGACACTGGGGATTTTTCATCCCTTTAAGGAGAAACATCATCCCATTTTAGGAGAAATATGGTGTTCAAAAGGCCTGGGAGCTGAGGTGTGTTTGGGACAAAGCCTTGGGCCACCAGATGAGCTCACGGCCATGGCCACGAGCATCTGTGCTCCAAGACGGGAATGTGGCCACACAGAAACAGGAGGAAGGTAATTCAGCTGGGATGGGAAGTGCAGAAACACAAAGGCTGCAGGAGCACCCCTGTGCACTGGGCTCCTCTCCTCATCCTTCTCAGGTGTTCCTTTGCAGGAGCCAAACCCTCCAGTGCAAGCAGGAACTGTGTCGTGTCTCCCTGTGTGAGGTCTCTGCTGGCTGACAGCACATCCAGAGACACTTCTGCAGAGACGTGATCTGGGACAGGTTCCTTTCCTCATCCTTGCCATCAATCTGGCACTGAGCAGCAGAGAGCTCTCTCTTCCAGAGTTCAAGGTCAAAACACACCCAGCCCAAAATCTCAGACATCTCCACAGTGACTGAGGTACCTCCCACATCCTCCTGGAATGGCTTTGCAGTAAAGAGGAGGACAAAGAACAGCAAAAGAAACCCTAAAACATCTGAGTGTGCTGCCGCTCCAAAATCAGAGAACTGTCAATCCACACCAGAGGTCCTTACCAGCCTGTTTCATCTCCCCCTGAGGAAAAACTGGAGATGATTTCCACTGCCTTCTGTTAAGCACTGCTCAGATTTTCAATGCAAAGATGCTGAATAAGTGCAAACCGCTATTGAAATACACATTGGTAAGAAGAATTTCTATCATTGTTGCAATAATTAGAATAAAACCCAAGAGTATCAAGGCTGCATGCTTCCAGAGCAGCTGGAGCTGCAGTGAGCTGGCTGGGGCTGACTGGAGGAGAGCATCCATCCTTCTGCTCTGTCTAGACCCCTGAGCTGCAAACTTTTTTCACTCTGAGAACAGCTTGGTTCCTTTGTGTCAGTTTTGCTGCACTGCTGAAGTTGTTTGGGGAGATGGAGGAGGTCACTGTTTCGTAAGAGCTGATTAGCTTCTTATGTTTTCATCTTGAAACCTCACAGTAATTCTGTGGCCTCAGCCCATTTGGAAGCACATCAGTTGTGATGTCACCAGAGGATTTTGACCTTCAGAGAGAGAAAAGATCCCAGCCTGGAGTTCAGACACTTGGGATGAGGCACAGGGGCACAGGAAAATCAGTCAGAGCATGAGGAGTCCAAAAGGGCTCTGCAGTGCCAGCAAAGGGAGTGTTTGCAGAAATCCTAATAAAAGTTGTGGAATGACACTGGACTGGCTGGTTTGCTTTAAAGCAGTGTCATTTGTACCTTTTACATGAGCTAAAAGTCCAGCACCTTCCCAGGGGAGTTCTCCCTCAAAGTCAAAGCAGACAAAGCTCAACACCACGTAATTCTGACCTCACTTTTCTTCATCCCTGGAAGCTCAGGGAAATACTAACAAATATTTATCAGAATTATCCTTGTCCTAAAGAAGGCACACAGATAAGATAAAAGTGCCAGAAAGCTTTGCCTTGACTGGCTGCGGATTGCAAATTGCAGCTAAAATGGCATCAGTCTGAACTGTGCTTCCTTCCTTCCCCTGGGCTCCCACAGCTCCCACCCTGTGTGTCTGGGATCCTCCAGGGGTGTGGGATGTGCCAGTTTTGGTTCTGTGCAGCCACTGAACAAAATCCCCATCAAAGCCTTTCTGAGCTCACACTGACAGAGCACACAGCCTGTGTATTCTGTATTTTCACGCAGCCTAAGGAAATAATTCCAAGCTCTTCCCCACCAAGAACATGTCCTGTGACAGAACTGCCTGGTCTCCAAGCAGCCTGCAGGCTGCTGTGCCATCAGTGACCATCCTGACCAAGTGATCATCACTTGTTTCCTTGGGAAACCTTAGCTCAGGACACCGGATCATGGTCACACGCTGCCTTGGTTCTCCAGGATAACTGACTGCAACCCAGAGCAAAACCACTCCAGCTTAGCCTGTCAAATTTAGCACTGCATTGCCTGGACTGGGGTTACCCAGACTGGGATGGATTTAATACACTAGAGGTGAAGTGTGAGGTGTCCTGGCTCCAGTGCCTGGCCAGGATGGTTCTCTAGCTCATAAGCACAACTGCAAAAGGTCTTGACACCTTCATGAATTCAGAAAACCTTCCCTACATATTCCATAAGGATATTAATAAAAGCAGAACAACTCAAGCAAATGTTACCTGCTAGGTGCAACAACTGTGGCCTCTGAGAGTTATAGGGGTCAAAATGAAATCACTCTTGAGTAATTCATTTTAACTACGATTTTTTTCATCATAATCTCACAGGATTTCATTTTTAAGATAAAATAAAATCAATTTTTTTTTTCATTTTGGACTACTGACTGACAAAACAGAGCTGAAGGTAGCACCTATGTGCTGTCACCCACAGAGCCATTTCAATCACCTTTAGAATAAAGCCCAGGCAAGTAGTGAGAAATTACAGCACAGAAGGCTGGGAATTAGAGGACAGATAGCAGCTTTAGCTATATTGCCGGCAATAATTTAGCACCAGCAATGGAGATATGCAAGAACATCACGCCAGATGATTTCACTGCTGCTGCCTGTGGAAACAGATGAATCCTGTAGCTGACACTTTCCAGCTCATCTGTAAAGAGGAGAAACTGCTGGGGACTGAAACAAAGCTCAGCCATTGCTGGGCTCCATGAAAACCTGGGAAACAGAGAAATATGCTCCCTGTACATATTTAATTTCCATCCTGGCTATTTTAGAGGCAGAACAGTGAGTGAGTGGCTGGGGCTGTGGGGGCAGCTCCACACCAAGGTGGGAGCTGTGCTGCTGGAGGCCCCTTGCTTGCCTCTCCTGAGGTTTGAGGTTGTAGTTCAGTGAAACCTGTTCTGCAGTCAGGGACCCTGGTGCTGCTGCAACACCTGAGATTCCACACTGCAGGGAACAAACTGCCAACCATCAGAGCGCTGACTGAGGGAGGGGCAGGAGCCCTCAGCACTGGCTGTGCTTCACAGATGGGGAAACTGAGGCAAAACCAAAAAAAGTCAGAGGCAAAAAATTTGGTTAAAAATGGAGAATCACTGCACACCCCATAACTCATTAAAAATAAACCCCAAAGAAGTGGTATCTATTCAAATGCTGAACTGCCTTAATGGTGACATCTTGAGGCTGGCTGGAGTTTTATCCTGCTCTCCTTCTGCAGGTTAGTAACTACACACTAAAGACACTTTCTACCTGCAGCAGTGCTGAAGGTGACATGGGGCATTTCCCAGGGATGAGAACAATCCCAACCCCCTTTGCTGTTCCCATCCCAGAGAAGAGATTTGTTTGTGTGTGGGTAAAGCCATCAGCTTCCCTCAGTCACAGGTCGTCACAGGCCCCTGTAACATCATTATTGGCTTTGCAGGGATTCTTTTTGTCACTTTGCTGCAGTTTATTTGATATATGCTCACTCCTTTAGCGAAGCAGCCTCAGCCATGCTCTCCTTATTTCCCAGCTGGAAGTTTAATTGCTGGCAGGGCACACATTGAGGGGGGATGGAGACCATGAGCAGTCACTGCACTCCAAAATCAGAGTGATCATAATCAAACCAGCCCACCCAGGAGCAGCACAGCACTGCCACAGTTGGGGCAAATAATAGCATTTGAAAGCTGAAACAGATTCAAATGTGGACACAAACATATTTAAAGAAATGCATCAAAGAGTTGGCTGATAACACACTCAGGGCAGTGTAAACTGGGATGTAGAGAAGTTTTTTACAATGAGGGTGGTAAAATATGGGAACAGGGTGCCCAGAGCAGCTGTGGCTGTCCCTGGATCCCAGGCAGTGCCCAGGGCCAGGCTGGACATTGGGGCTTTGAGCAGCCTGGGACAGTGTGAGGCGTCCCTGGGAGGCATCCCTGCTATGGCACTGGATGGGATTTAAGGTACCTCCCAACCCAACCCATTCCAGGATTCTGTGACATAGGTACTTGCATTGGGCTTAGTGCAAGCAGAAGTTGTTTCTAAATATCCAAATCTTTTGCAAGGGTTTGACCTCTGCCATTTGATTGATTCTACTTAGATCTTCGTTATTGAGACTGATCACCCTCAGCAAACACTCCCTCCCTTCCTCCCCTATCCATGCTCCATATTCCCCCAGAAATGGGCAGTTTCCTGAATTCGGGCAGCCCCATGAACCCCCTTCCCACCCTGGTAGCGTTTAATGTCTCACATCTGACCCGATGCTTGGCAGGTCTCAGCTCCCCACATCTCCCCTTCCTACACAGCTCATTCACACCACACCCAGGAGGATTTTCCACTGTCATTTGCCATGGAGCCTTCCCACCCTGGACTCCCACAGGACTCTTCCCTGTCACACTGCATCTGCATCTGCTCCTGGCTCCTCATCTCCTCTCCCCAGGGCTTTGGGAAGGTTCTCAGCAATTTTCCTCTCATGAACTGCACCTGAAGTGCCTCCCAGAATTAAAATGACAGTAATTTCATGATTACAAGCTGCACTAACTATAAGCCGCATCTCCGGGTGTCGGCAACATTTCGTTCTTTGTCCATACATAAGCCGCACCTGATTATAAGCTCCTCTGTCATTCGCAGGGAGGACTCGTGAGCAACCAAGTTGCCAGATAGTAACAGAATCGCGGGATGGTGGGGCTTACTGGCTTGGCTCGGGCTGTGCAGGCTCGGCCCGCTCGGGGCTGCCGACGGGGCCAGGTGGCCCAGCTCGGCACTGCGGCTCGGCGGGGCTGCTCAGGGCTGTCTGCCACTGGGCTCACTCGCCCTGGCCCGGCGCTGCTCCACGGCGGCAGGCAGGGATGGAGCCCACTGGCACCTGCGGCGGTGGCGGCAGGTGGCGATGGAGTCCCCCCGCCCGCTCCTGCAACACTGGTGGGAGGCGGGGATGGAGCCCCCCCGCTCCTGTGGTGGTAGGTGGGGAAGGAGCCCCCCTGCTCCTGTGGTGGCAGGCGGGGGCAGGAGCACCCCACCTCCCCCCTGAGCCATGGGGATGGCAGCACAGAGCCTGCTGCCTCCCCCCCGAGCTGTGCTGCCTGAAGGAGGGAGCCCCTGTCTCCCCACCGCGCACTGCTGGCACGGAGCCTGCCTCCATCCGCCGTGCAACAAAGTAACCAATTTGTAACAATCGTGAAATCCCGGGTTTTACTGGCAGGTGCTCGGCTCAGCGCCTCACCTGCACTTCCGGGGTTGGAAATTTCAGAAAATTTTTCATGTATTAGCCGCTCCTGAGTGTAAGCCGCATTTCTGGGGTGGGAGCATAATTTTAGTCAAAATGGTGCAGCTTATAATTGTGAAATTACTGTACCTAATTTCCTTTGCACTCCTTCCACACAAACTTGGCAACTGCATTTGGAATATCCTGATCAGAGTTATGGCTGATTTCTTATTGAAGCAGGGCTATGTTTTAGCTGTACCCTGAGGTGCTTCCAGCACCAAACGAGTCAGGCAAACCTTCTCATGTCTTGCTTAGATAAAGATCCCACTTGCACATGGAAGTTCCCTCAAGAAAACAAGATGAATTTGATTCTTTTCCCCAGTTTCCAGCTATCTCACATTTGCCTTTTTTCTCTTCTACACTTATGGCGACAAAAGAGCAAAATCTCCATTTAATTTTTAAGGCTTCTCCATATTTAACTACAGTTTGTTAAGGCTTCGCAGATCAGACTGTTCTTTTGTATCTCCTCAACTGGTCCAAAATGCAAGTCACAGAAAATCATCCTTAGGACCTGTAACCCATGAATATCAGTTGTGACTGATATAAAATTTTAATATTTGACTGCGACTAAATGAGATAAGCATATTACAAAGAAAGAGGTTCATAATAAAATTAATTTTCCAAGGTCCATTCTGCAAAAAGCAGCTCATCTCTTTTTCCCAGGGAATGGCACTTGGACTTGAAAAACAGGTTTTGAATCTGAATCATTCGGATTTGCTTTCTTTGTTACTGAGATTTTCAGCCTTTTTTTTTTTTAACTAATTTTTCAGAAAAAAGGAGGTTCAGATGCAGAACAGCGCAAAGGGAAAAACATGCAAGGAAAATATTGGTCTGCAATAAAAAGGAAATTGAAGTTTAACAAAAATTTTTCTACGTTCTTACAAAGAGCAACAACTGAAATACAGACACTGGGGGCTGGACTGTGCTCAGGTGAGAGCCTCTATGGGCAGTTTTAATCCCACCCAGCTATCAGTGAAATAGTGCAGACCTTATGTAGACTCAAGATTAAAATGCTGTGGGCAGCTTTTGCTTTGCTGGACAATTCTTTGGATTGTTTGACTGGCAGAGTCTTGTATAGTTCAAGGAAACCATGTTAAGAAATAAATATTTTTAAGAAAATAATTTCAAGTATTTTCTTCCCCTTTCTGCAGATAAGACACAGGAGATGGGGCAAGGCTAAGATTTTGACATTACTCTCAGTGACAAGGACCAGGTAGATTTCTGGCTGGAAAAACCCAACCCCCTCATCCATTCCCAAACCCTCCTAGGTTTTAGGGGTGTTTTTTAGGTTTTTGGTTGTGTTTTTTTTGGAAGGGAGGGGTTCAGTTCCCCATGTGGTTCCTGGCCTTGCCCCTCACACAGGTCTTGCAGCTGGTGCAGCTCATCCAGGACCAAGAGCTGCTCATTTGAAATGTGAGTCACTAGGACCCACCATGCCAAAGGAACAATCAAGAATCAGCCACAGAGCTGGAAACAGAGCCTTTGACTTTCAATCTGGATGTAATAATTAATTGTTATTCACTTTAAAAAGCCTTTCTTCTCCTCCTCCGAAGTAAAGAAGAGAGGGTGTCTTTCCATTTTTCACGAAAGGAAAAGTGAGGGAAATAGAGCTAAAGGAATCCAGAGGGGGGGAATTGGAAAAATATTTATAATATTGGAAAAATACTTATAATGTTGGAAAAATTAGAAAAATATTTATAGTTCTATTTCCTGAATGCCAAACTTGCCAAAACCTTCTTACCGAGCTGCTTTCCCCTCCTGCCAGGGACAGACCTCCACATGCCCAAGAAATGCACAAGTAATGATGTGCAACTTATTTTTAGAAACCTGTGAGTTTCAGTGCCTTATAATCACAAACTATTATAAAAATCATCAAAAAAAGAACATTTCCATCAATGTCAACATTGCCTAAAGGAGAGATTTAAGCTGGCAAAATGCTCCTTACTTCACCTCCTCTGTGCTTTCTGTCTTTGGCTTTTACCTGCAGGCTCCTCCTCCCACTCCCTCCCAGAAGATGAAGACAAGAACTTGATTAATTTTTCAGATAATGTGTTAAAGGACTTGATCTATAAAATTAGACATCTTGTAGCAGGTGCAACACAATTATGGATCTTCTGTGCTACTGCTCTGCCCCACCTCTGTAGATAAAATGAGATCTTTTGGAGCAAAAAATGAAATTTATTTCCAAAGCTCTTCTCTTCTCTTCTCTTCTCTTCTCTTCTCTTCTCTTCTCTTCTCTTCTCTTCTCTTCTCTTCTCTTCTCTTCTCTTCTC
>PYHW01009353.1:685330-731000 GCA_013186435.1 Turdus rufiventris | reverse complement strand
TCCCCTCCCCTCCCCTCCCCTTAAATGTCTTTAATGTGAAGAAACAGAAAGAATGCCTGTGGGAGATAAGTGTGTCTGTACAGATACCAATGCTGGCAGTTTTACAACAGCAATGAAAATCCAAGAGAAACAGAAAAGGCAGGATATGCTTCTATGGGGATTTTCAGGGGTGTTACAAACCAGAAGTTGTAAAATCACATGAGCCTGGGGAAGGTTTTGTTTCTTTTTTCAGCAGAAATGTCAATCTAAGATCAAGGACATAAAGAAAAGCCTGTGAATTAGAAGATAGTAATGTTGGAGCGCTGGGAACTGATCTGGGAGCCACACCCATCTCACCTGCCTGAGGGGCTCCAGGAAGATCCCTGCACCAGGACTGCCCTCTGTGAGTGCTGATTTAAAATCCACCACCACGTCTGCCCTGCCAGGGCCAGGGGTAAGGCTTTGGCACAATCCAAATATAAGGAAAAGAAAATCCCACTTTGCCCTGGGTGCAGCCTTGGCTGCCAGCAGGACTGGGAGCTTCTTTGACCTCTGTGGGCAGCCAGGATCCACTGAGTCCCACAGAGCCAGAGGAAGGCTCAGAATGACCTTTTCAATGAAAACTGGGGTGGAGAATATGGACTGGAAACCCAAAATTAGCACTGGCACAAGAGTGTATGAGCTGGGAGCAAATTAAGACAGAAATCCAAAGATTTCCAGTTCTGCAAGCAGCAAATTGTCAAAAATGACTGAATTATGAGAAAAGCCATACATGCTTGCTTGAAGTGGAAGGGATTAGTGCTGAAAGCCCAGAAAGTCCCATTTCACCTCCCTGGAATTGTTGCTTTTCCCAGTGTTTATCTACACCCAGAGTTCCTGCCCCTCTCACCAGAGCCAGGACCAGGTTTGCCCTCAGCCAGCACCACCCTTCATTCTGCTCCTGTAAGTGTGTGGAGAGCTGGACAGGGGTTCAGGGGACTGAAATCTCAGTTTGGCACTCCTGATGTGTCCTTTTGCCATAAATGCTGCCACAGCACCACCTCTGCCTCCAGTAAAGGCCTTCCCCAGGGGACCTCTGCACCAGGAGCCACCAGCATCAGCTCTGAGAGAAGGCACAAACAGAACTGCTGCTAAAAAATTGCAACAACAATCAATATATTTGGAAAAGAAAGCATAGGCACAGCTGACTGTCAAGCTGCTGCAATTTTCCCAAGGAGTAGCTGCTCCTTGGAAATAAATACCAGAGTGACAAATGGGACAGGAAGAATAACATTTTTCCATTTTCCTCTTGATGAGTGTGCATTACAGTCCATCAATCCAGCATATGCATGGCTCTTCCCAGCTGTAATATTGATTCAAAAGATCAATTCCTTAAATTGATCTGTTAGAAAAACTGCTTTATTGCTTTACCAGTCCCTTCTTCCTAAAAAGAAAGAAACCTGGTGTTACACACAAGCTTAGGAAGCTACTGAAGAGAGCTGGAAACAGAACTCTTGACTTGCAATCCTGAGTACAATAATTAGTTTTTATTCACTTTAAATAATTTTTCTCCCCCTCCTCAGTGAAGAAGAGCTGGTCTCTTTCCACCTTTACAAACAGGAAAAGCTGAGGAAACAGAGAAAGAAATCCATAGGAAGTATCAATATTTGAAATAACTTTCCAGTGCCTGTACTAGTGGATGCGTATTTGATTGTATGACTGCTCAGAGCTTTGGTGAATCAAGTAAGGAGCTGGATCATGAAAAATGCTCGGGATATCCTGCAAACAGGAATTCATCCTTTAGTTTGGAACCAGGTCAGCTTTAAAAACCCCTCCTGCAAAAATGCCAAGTGCTCAACTGAAGGATGGAAACACAGAAAGAGCAGTGCTAATTCACAGTTCCTAAAAATAGCTGAATGTTTTAAAGGCTATTTCTGTGGAGATAAAGGTACTCTTAGCCTGGTGTCGTCTCATTATGTCAGCTCACTTCACTTTGCCACAGACACCCACCCAGAATCCCACGAGGGATCCTTCAGCCCATCCCCAGCCTGTGAAGGATAGGAGTCAAAGCATTTCCAAAAGCCAGGGATGGAGGAACATTAGGGCAGAAATTTTCTGTTTCTGTTTCCAAATGGTCTTTCCATGGCCTGGGGGAAGAGCTCAGCTCCAATTAACTCCCCATGACTTGAACCTTCACTTCTTACAGATGTGATACGTGGCAGCATAAAACACAACCAGACCATCACTGAAAAACGTGAAGAAAAGGGAAATGGCTGCATTAAAAAATACTATTAAGCATGGCTCTGTGATAAGCTGGCACAGCCTGCAGCCCATCCCTATCTCCAGCAAATGAGCAGCATTCATATTCCCTGTGTGCTCTTCAGAAAGCTTTTCCACTGGGGGATGAATTGGCAAAAGCAGCATCTTGGAAATGTTTTCTCAGGAAGGAACTGTTCAGCTGGATGCACTGAGAGGGAATCAGCTTTAACTGCCATGGCAGGAGCAAGCTGAAGTCACCACCATGGACACATCACACCTTGTGCATTTTGAGTGCCTGGTGCCACCAGCAGTGCTCAGTGCTCCCAGTGCTACCAAACCTCCCAGGACCTCCACAGTGAATGGGTTTTGTCTCTTGTTATAAGGTCTTCCTGATGTAAACATAGCAGGCAGCAGTGCTTAAGCTCAGCGGTGAAGTAAAACAATTTTTTTTTCACAATTAAGATATTCAGAATTAATTATGAGGTATGAGAAACACAGTGCCTGTTTTCAGTGATGGAGCCCTGTGGCACCAAAAGCTGAGGTAATGCTGGAGGAAACCCCCTGGGGAACAGGGCAATGGAATGGGAGGCTCTGAACCAGCACTGAGCCCACAAACTGGGCTTTTTTAAAGCCCAAAATGGGATTAGTTTGTCCTTCTGCAAAGCAGGTGCACACTCTGCCCAAAATATCAGCTAAGCGATGTCATGGTGGCGCATAACATCAATTTACACAAATGTCCAGAGCATGCAGAGGTCAAATCCTTGCAGGGTGTGCCCAGCACCTCATCCTTCCAAGCCAAGTGTGATGTGCAGGTCTGTGCCCTACAGAAACTCAGGAATGTAAAAACTGGACATTTGGAATTGCCCATTCACTCTAAATGTACAAACTCCCACTGCCCAAGACCCTCCCCAAGAGCTGGAACCCTGAAGGCATTTACACCTCTTCATTACAGCTGGAATCGCCTTATCTATCTAAACAGATTAATTGCAGTTTGACAACTGGTAAATCCTGGCCTCAGGCTATAGTAGAGGAGAGTTTGGTTTGCCACTGGAGGAAATTATTAGAAAACAGAAAAACCATCCTCAAACCTCCAGCCAGGGCTGATTGTGCAGTTGAAGGTGTCAGTTCTGAGACCCTAAGCCCTTTGTTTCCAGAAGCAGTTGATGATAGGTGCTCCCTAACCCTGTACTCAGTTTGTCCAAGCTGCAATACCTCTAAAACATCCCAGCCTGTGTGCAGTTGTGGCCAGTGGTGTCTCTGTTGAACCTGAGCCAACCCCACCTGTGCATGTTTTAGAGTCTCTGTGTTCCAGCCCGAGCACTGGAGAAAGAGTCAGGAGATGTCTTCTGTTGTTTCCAGAGGTGTTTATTCTATCTAATCTAAAAGTTCTTTTCCTGACTAGCCGCAGTTCTTCCAGCTAGTCAGCCCAGGCACACTGCTTGCCTTTGGGGTGGGCACTGTCTTTTATACTATAAACTACATAAACATTATTTACAATTATCTTCCAGTACCTATCACTTATATTGTACAGTCTAGTTCTACTTTAAAGTCTTCTAAAAGTGCCAGCATCACTGAAAAAATGAATGCTAGGAAGAAGGAGAAAGAAGGACAGAACATGCCTAAATTCCTCCATCTTGACCCCAGACCCTTATTATAAACAATCTTAAAAATCTACTTTTTTACTTTATAATAATCTAATTTACACTCTACTTATTTTTTCTGATTTGTAATTCTTCACATAAGGGTGGTAATTTTTTCTAGGGAGAGAAATCAAAGGCACGGGGGCTTTGGGCACTATGGCAAGGCTCCTGAGCTCCCTGCCTGGGTCTCGAGCCATCCAGGGAAGCCAGAAGGATGTCTTGAGCTCCCACATGCAGTGAGTTATTAATGAGATTGTCTGGACAGAACACAGCAATGTTGTCAGCAATTTGTTCTGATACCTGAAAACATATCTTGCACACAGAGCTTCCAAAGGGAGAAGCCACCAAAATCCTTCCAATCTTCCCAAACGCTGGAGACACTCAGAGCAGGTCAGTTTGTCCCCACCAAAGCTCCTTCTGCCTCTCACCAGCTTTCTGAGCTGTACAGACCAGTTCCTTGGGACAGGATTCCCATTCAGTGTGGCCTCCAACCCCAGCTACAGACTCTCTGCTTTACATTCACCTATTACCCATTAAAATTAATATTACCTATTAAAGTCACCTATTAGCTAGTCACCTATTACCTATTCAAGTTTGCTTGGACTCTCCTAACCAAACCATCCCAGAGCTGTCACCTCTGGCCCTCTGTGACATCCACAAGGATTGTTGCAACAGAATATCAAAATGTATGTAGTACAGCATCCTTATGATTCCATTTAAACTTGGCTGCTCTGCAGTAATTCTGATTTACAGCCACATTTGGGGAACTATCAGAATTACATTAAAAGGTTTGGAGACCACTGCCTTGGACACCTGGCACCCTGCACAAACCTACAGCAAGCTCTGAGACAGGAGTCGAGTCTGTTTCAATTCAACTCCATAAACGCCCCATCAATTACAGACCCAGGCCAGCAGAATTAAGTTTCATTATGGCTGTTTCACAGCTCTGTCAAAAATCAGTAGCAGGCTCCCACACATTAGCAATTGTCAAAATCATTCCCTTCTCCTCCAAGATGAAAATTACATTAACTTGCACTGCTCTGGCTTCTGTTTTCCCCATCCCCATAAAACAATCAATTACATGTTGGAGAGAATTCCTTGGCCCACTCCCCTGGAAGCATTTGGATTCTGTTTATCCAGATAAGCTACTTGGACAGGCGCTCTTTGACTTGTGGAAAGCAGAATAGAAAATATTACTCCATAAGAAGTGAAAACATTTCCTCACCTGGCTTCCAAAGCACAATAAATGAGCTGAATTCCCCTTTCCTGCCTTTAGTGACAAATTTACCAGCTGCAACTGATACCATTCAAATTCCTTTTGCATTAATAATTAAATATTGTCCTGTAATTGCAGTGGCATGGATTTGCAGTGCTTGGCTTATCACTGAGAGCAGGCTCCTTCCTGGCTGATGCATTCCCCAGAGTCACCTACCTCTCCTCCATGTGCAGGCACTCAGGTTTTTATAGGTGCTCACTTCACCCTGAGCCACTTAGATTAACACACAGCCCCATGAGCAGCACAGGCTTTTATCTGATCACAACAGAGCCACTGCTGCCCAGAAATTAATCATTACCTAATCATTCCCTATCCCAGGTGAAATCCTGGGCACAGCAATGCAGGTCACAAACCACCCGATCCCTGTGGGCCCCTTCCAGCTTGGACCATCCTGCCATTCCGCCTCTAAAATCTGAACTTGTGACTATTCACATGCATCAAGGTTGCAGGACTGACCTGTGGCAGAGGAAATTAAACCCTTCTCACACTGATAAATCAAGATTTATTTCATTATTATGTTAGCTCGGATGACAAAATGAATTGTGGGTTAAATTTTAAGTGAATTTAAGCAATAACCGAGTCTGTTCTGGTTTAAGGGCACCCATAACCTTCATCCCTGGTGAAGGACAGAGCAGCTGATTGACTGATGGCACCACCTTCAGTCCCACTGCCCAGGCAGCTGGGACTGAGCCACTTCTGTTCCAAGACACATCCCTCCTGAAATCTTTATTATTTTATCCCTTTTGTTTCCACTGGAACACAAATTCCCTTTTTCACTAGAAAACAAGGAATGCATGCACTGCTTGTATAGGACAAATATTGTACTGTTCAAATTATCATAAAATTTTTTTGCATCTATGTTCGAAAAAGTGGTAAATTGCACACAATGTCCTGACTGCATGATATGGCAGTGCAATTTTAGGTTTTCTAATTTTCTATGTACATCAACACTAAATGGAACCTTCTGCAAGAATTAAGCCTATTTTGTAGTGCTAAATTTTCAGGTTCTCAAGGTCTCCTGAGTAGGAATGAGCACAGACTAAGGATTTTCCATGAGGCCAGCAGAGCACTTTAATGGGACTTTAAAAGCCTGAATAATTCCCCCAGCCAGGGGCACTGGGAGTACTGAGCAGGGCTGACTGTCTCCTTCAATTATCTGTTCAGCTGTGGCATTTCACACTTAATATTCTATCTAAATAAAGAATTTCCCTTTAGATGCCACAGCATCTTCCTTTAATGGCACAGCTGCTGCAGTCCCTGCATTTTTAATTAGAAATAGCCCTGGACCAACACTCAGGCCTCCTCAAACCTATCAAAGTTCACACTTGGGCATCAATTTTGGCCTTGAAAGTTTTCAAAGATTTTTTTTCCCCATCTCAGGAATGTCAGCCTGACTCATATATGAGGTTAAACATCAAATATCCAGCCCTGAGAGCAAGCAGGACAGACAGGCTTTGCTGCGGACTCCAGCATTGAGCTGAATGAATTTGATCCCACTTTGAAACAGTAAAACTTCCCTTTGGAGTCTTGTATATATTGTTTTATCTGTAAATACTCATTGACACATACGTAGAATACAGTTCTCCTTTATCTGGGCAGGCAAAGTTTTGTACCGCAGGTTGGATAAAATATTTAAAGTGCAAATATCCTTCAGATCTTATTTTTTAAATTTTTTTTATTTATCTCCAGCAACAATTCCACTAGTCAGATGTGTGATTGTATATAACTGGTAATTGTTACCTCTGTAAAGCAGTGTAATTGTTTGTAGCTCCTGTTGCAGCTCTCTGCCATCTGAACACACATTATTTAACTCCAAACCACCAAAACATCCACATGTCACTGGAATGAGGCCGAGAGGAAGGATGACCTTTTGCAAAGCAGTCTATGGCAAAGGAAGGCAGTTTGGCTCAGTAATAAAGACTGAGGACTTAAATTATTCACTTCAATCCCTCAGGAGATTTGAGCACTCCCCAGACGCCTCTTTCCTTCCTGCTCCAGCTCCCCATTTCTTCCAGAGTCTTGTTCCAAGCTGACATTGCCTCTTCTAGTACTTGGTCCTCTTTCTTTTTTCACCTTTTCCATCCACTGTTAAACCACAGTGGAGGAATAATGATCTGAACCCCCTGGCTGAAAACAATTTGACCACTCAAATTTCCAGTCAGCCCCTTGGTTTGTTTTTGTTCCACCTGAAAATGCAGTAGAAAACTTTTTAGGCAACATTTTAGAGAAGCTCTGAGAGGGCAAGAAGAGATGTGGAGTAAACAACCAGGTGGATTTCCCTGTGCCAGACACAGTTCCCTCAGGAACACACCTGGATGTGGGGCAGCTTTGGGCAGAATCCCAAATTACACCACATTTTATGGCCTCTGGTATCACACAAACTCTCATGAACCTCCAAATGAGACCTGGGAGTTAATGCTCCCAGCTACACACAGCGTGTGGAGCTATTCCTAAAGCACTGGAGAAACCACAGGTCTGAATTCCCAAAAGTCTGCTCAGCAGCAGAACTTCCCTGCCCTGCCCCACCAGGCAGTTTATTGCTCTATCCAACAAACTTTTTGCTTTATTTCAGCCCCAAAACTGCTAAAACCCACCCCAAACCCAAAAGAGAGAAGTAGTTGATGAGGCAGTAGCAGAATCACAAATTTCCATTGCCGCCAAAACATCTGCAGCTTCATCACATGAAGGTTTTGAAAGCTTGCTCACCGTAACATAAAGAATTTAATAGCCTGCAAATCACATAAGATAAAATCACTGCTATATTGTTAAAGCATAAACAATCTCCACAGTTCTACAATCTCTGGCTGCAGTTGTGCATTTTGGATGATTGTTTTCACATCACATCTGTAGCTGTGGGACTGAGGAACTGAAAATCCACATGGCTACAGTGGGAAATCTGACATTTCAATACTGCCTTGATAGAATTTTCGCATTGTTGTTTGGACTCTCCAACTGTGCTTGGGAATACTGGAGGAGGAAGGAGGGATAATTTGAAGAGGGGAACAGATATAAATAAAATCTATGCAACCACAGGGCAAGGGATGGGAAAAGCAATTATCTTAATGTCTCCATTGCAGAGTATCAGGAATCACTTTTTCAGGGGAAAAACCTATTCAGGCACTGTGTGGGTTAAAAGGAAGACAATTAAACAGCCAGAAAATTAAAGCAAAGGCAAGAAAGAAACATCTCTTGCAGGGTCATCTCCAGGCACTGGGGACTTGGAACCCCTCACACAATAAGAGCAGCCATGGGGAGCTGAAGATCTGTGCAGAACTGGAGATAAAAGTGGAAGGTTCAGCACCTTGTGCTGCTCAGTACTGACCCTGGTTGAGCACACTGCACACTGAACAGGTGTAATTTTCAGCAAATGACTATCCTGAGCTGCAGAACACAAAATGAGGGGATGCACACACATCCATTCTCCTGTCTGCCCGCTGTCTTTGTTCTCCACACCCCCTGAACCACAGGATTACACAGCTAATCAGATGCTAAAACTGGTTTTAATTTTGTCTGGAAGACAGATTGCTGTGTGTGGAGCACTGAGGGGAGCAGGGTTCAGTTTATATGAAAATGATAGAGTGCTTCAGCAGCTGCCCAGGCAGCCTGGCAGGCCCCTCTGCTACTGCAAGCAGCCAGAAAGTTGAACACATGCATGACTTTTGTATCTACAGCCAAATTAAAAAAATCCAAACAACAAACCAAGCCCCAGACCAGGAGACATCACGTGTACAGCAGCCAGGACCCGTTTTGGGAAAGGAATTATCAATTCACATCACTCTGTTCACCTGCTAACTGGGCTGAGCACTGCAAAAGGCACTGGAAATCTAAAATAAGTGGAGTTGCTTGGTGTTTGAAAGGGGAAACAGGGATGGGGGGCAGGGAGAAACTGAGCAGGGAATAAAAATCAAAAATAAAAACTCACCTGTTATTCCCTGCAGATCAGCAAAGCCAAAGCGCTCCTATGAGAGCTCTTATTTCCATTCCGCTCCTCTACCAAGTTCTTAATAGTGTCAACCTTCAATTTTTATTTTTTTTTATTTTTAATTCTTCCTTCAAAGCCAATTTTGGGTAAATAATTTAAAAGCCTGTGAGCTGGAGGCTATGTGACTCCAGCCAGGCTGGGAAGGCAGAGCTGGAAAGCTCTTTGGAACCTCCTGTCAGCTTTAAACATCACTTCTGAAATTAAGCATGTTAACTATAATTGAAACAGATTATCAGCCACCTGTGCTGAGGGCTTTAGCAAGGTGCTTGGCCAGGGTACCATTCCATGAGAACAGGCAGAGGAGTGAGCCCACATCCACAGGAAGCTGTGGATGGAGAGGGAACTCAGGTGGCAGCACCTGGAATTGCATGAGGTGCTGATTTTATAAAGTTGTAAGTGTAGCTGGGAGGAAGAGCAGCGCTCCTTACCCAGACACAGAACTCATCAGCCTCAGGCCCACTGCTGGACAGCTCTTCATAGGCAAGGAACTCCATAAACATGCCAAAAAACCTCTACTCTTACATAGGTGTATATGTATGCACACCTATATAAACATCCAGTTCTTTATATAGCTATATATACATTCATATATAAATATATCTATTTATGTATTACATACAATATATAATATTGTTTTATACATATAATATACAATACATAATACACATATTATATACTTACATCTATTTTATGTACAGTAATTTCACGACTACAAGGCGCAACCTTTTGACTAAAATTTTCCCCCGAACCCGGAAGTGCCTTATGTAGTCCGGTGCCTTATATAATGGACAAAGTTGCGAAATTTGCCAACCCAGAAGTGCGAGCCCGCAACAGTCCTGAGCCAAGCAGAGCCCGCCCAATGGCGGCATTGGGGCGGCGCCAGGCCAGGGCGAGCCTGCTGGCATCGGTGGCACGGGGGAAAAGCCTGGGGGGGCACAGGGCTCCTGGCACGGCACGGGGCTCCCGAAGTGCCAGGGGGGCACGGGGCTCCCAGAGTTGCATGGGGCTGCCGGAGCGCTGGGGCGGTGCGGGAGGGAGCAGGCTGCTGCAGAAGCCGTGAGCCCCGGCTGCTCCAAGCTGCCGCGACCCGTGCCTGGTCCGTGCTGCCGCGACCCACGCTCACTCTGTGCTGCTCCGAGCGGTGCCCACTCTGTGCCGTGGCCGCTCCGAGCCGCCGGCACCCCAAGCCCCACCTCGCCAGCCAGCACTGGGGACAGACGGGAGTGCCGGGCCCTGCGCACGGGGAGGGCACTTGGGGCTGTGTTTAAAGACTACACCAATCTGTGAAAAATGTTTACAAATTGAGCACCTGCCAGTAAACCGCACGATTGCAGGATTCCGTTACTAATTTGTTACTTTGTTGTGCGTGGCACAGATCTTCGTGGCATAAAAAAAGTGCACCTTATAGTCCAATGCGCCTTATGGTCATGAAATTACTGTAAGTGTATATATTCTTGTTACCCCTGCTTTGCAGTTATTATGTCTTTGAACACCCTGTTTTTATGACAAGCCCAGGTGTTTCCTCAGAGCCACCTCTCCCCTCCCAGCTAGGTTTGGTGGAATCTCCAGAGCAAGGTGGTTTCAGGGACCGATGATCTGCTCCTAAACCTACTTAGAGGAGCTAAACAACATTGCAAAAAATGAGGTTTTCTCTCCCTTAGAGCATCCAGCTTTGAGGTTTACTGAGGCATTCAGCACATCTCAAATCCAATTGCTTAAGCAGCTTTCCGTGGGATCTCGTCTGCTGCACTCACTGTGCTCCTGCCCCTGAACCACACAGACACAATTAGAGGAAAAACTGGAAAAGCTTTCCCTTGGAACAAGCACCCAAGGAATGCTGCTCTGGGTTAGCACCCTGCTGCTACACGCATTTAACTGAATCCACACCTGGAATGTCTGAAAGCTAGAAGAGACGTGGCAAAAATCAGCAGAAAAGAGACGGCACAAAATTGACCAAATAAGTAGAAATTGTTACCTGCAGACAAGAAACAGGATTTTCTGCATATCCTGTTAAACCAATTCCTTCAGCTTTGGGCAGCCCCATTTGTTTCTGCTGGTACCTCCCCAGTTCTGCACAGTCAGAACAGAGCAGATCACAAACTACCTCAAATAAGAAATATTTCATTGCTACTGGAGCAAGAGCTCCAATGTTCAGTTTATTTTGAGAAAGATAATTGAAAACTGTAAAAAGCAGAATTATTCCAAAAGCCATCAGTTTGAGGGCACCCTTTGTACCATTTTCCAGGTTCACTGGTCGTCTCTTGAGGGCAAATGTGAAATCCTGGTTGAGTTAGTGGGAGTTTCCCCACTGACTGTCAATGATCTGTCCCTTAAATTGCATTTTCATTCACTTGAACCACATGTAAATAACAGTTTTATTTAGAGATGGATCTAACAAAAGAGTGATCACAGCAGCTGTCAGGAGGAAAATTCCTCCCTGCTCCTTATTCCATGTGCAGACACAAACAGCAGGGACAGACTGCCACACGGCAGTACAAATATCCAGGCAGAAGCCTCCAACCTTGGCATAAATGTGCAGGCCAGGGAAATTCACGCAGGTTTATGCAAGTTTCAACTTTAAAAGTAGGGATTGGTTGATTTTTTTGTTGGTTTTGTTTTTTTTTTTTTCCCTTTGTTTGTTTGACATTTTTTCTCACTGTCAAAGCAGAATACTGAACCTTTCCAACACAAACCCATGAAACAACTAAACCAGCACTTCTCCAAAGCATTAAACTCAGTCTGTAGTCTAACTTTGAGTTTGATCTGAAATTTTGAAGGTATTTTGAATACTCTACACAGTTTGGGAATGCCATCAGTTTGACCTGTGCCCTCCACGCAATACAAAATAGATCCCAGAAGAGCACTGTTGCAATACCCAGCTTCTGTTCAGACCTCCTTTGCCAGACTTTCCAGAGTTCAGAATCTCTTTCTGTCTTGCTTTCTGCTTATATGTAAACACTGAACCACAGTGTTTGGGGAATTTAAACCAAGAAAAACTCCTACCATGCAGTCTTCCAAAACTCAGAGAGGTTCTAAACATCAGGAATTAGAAATCTAAGTCCTCATCTCCATGAAAAAACTCACTCTACAATACTGAAGATTATTTTAAAAATACACAATTAAATCAACACATCACCACATCCATTACCACAGACAGGATCCCAGACTTGTTTGGGATGAAGGGACATGAAAAATCATCTTGTCCCACCTCTGCCATGGGCAGGGACACCTTCCAGTATCCCAGGTTTCTCCAAGCCCTGTCCAACCTGGCCTGGAACATTCCTGGGCTGTTTAATTGTAAAATACAATAAAAAACAATCCCAAAGACTATTAGTTTCACAGAAGCTGCATTGCTGTATTTTTATTTAGTTTATCAGTGGTGATAAACTTTATATTCAGGTTGTGCTTCAGCAGTGCTGAATATCAGAATGGTTTGAAATTTGTATTGATCATCCTATAAAATCAAACAGGCTTTAACTACCCACAGAAATAGTAAAAGTAAATATTAACATTATGCTCACTATGTGCCTTTCATTCCTGTCCTTTTTTAGGACACCCTTGGAAACTCCAGCTGTAGGAATGGACGGGAAGGGGATGCTGTACAAAGCAGAACCCCTACTTAGGGAAAGCTCCCTCCCAGCTCAGTAATCCTTAGGAAAAGTAAATAGACAAATCACATAAATATTTGATAGGAACATAACAAACTGCCTTAATACCAAAAGAGTGAGGGGAAAGAATTAAAAATCCAGAGCACATGTGAAGCTCTCTGGTAGATAAGTCATATCCTGATATCAACCATCTGGGATCTGAACCCTGGTGCTGCCCCTCAGCTGGACAGCATTTGTTGCATTAGCTGGTTAATTAGAAGGATCTCCAGCTTGAAGAGGAAGAAACACTTGAAAAATATTTTCGAAAGAACCATAAACCTCAGTTTGAGACTTTTCCAGATCCTGTCTTCCATTCAAGAACTAACAGAGTTATATTTATTTGCATGTGAATGGATTATATTAAGGCTTTTGCAGCCTCTGCAAGGAATTACTTTGTGACACATAGGTTGGAGGGCAGAAAAAGCTTCAGCAGCAGCAAATTCCCCAGATACACTACTGATTCATTCAACAGAAGTAATTACTTTAGCAAATGCTGGTGGATTTTAATGCCAAGAGGAGGATTCCAGGTATTTTTAAAGCTTGCCAGCCCAGCTGATACCCAGAAACATCTCTAGCCAGTGTGATGTAACATTGACATCAGAAAAATAGGCTGTTTCTCCAACAAAAGGATTTTAACAAACAACACATTTCATTTTTATTAATATATTTGCACTGATGTCATGTGGTCTCTAGCTTTCCCCTGGAGATACAGATTTGAAAAGTCCAGAGGGAAATGATACACTGTACAATACACTGCTTTGTTGACATATGAGCTCTGAAATTACCATTGGAAAAAAATCTCAAGGTCTGCAAAGATGATTTCACAACCCTAGCCCTATGCTGAGGAGTTTTAAAAGCTTTTTGAAAGGAAAGTTATGAAGAATGTATGACTAGCACAGATTCATGCCAGATTTTAAGGCCATTTTTTAAAGCACTGAGCAAAGTTCATCTCCCTTTTTAATATACACCGATTTATTTGGACAAAAGGTTGCCCTCCTTTCCCTCTCAGCAGACTCAGACATAGTGAAATTCATCTTTTGTGCTTTGATAGACATGAGAAATTAGAGACAGAGATGGAAAAGGCTGAGACTTCCTTCCAGGTCTCTTGTTTTCTTAGCAGTCCATCTGTTCCAGACACATCTGGACATCAGCACCCCAAGGACAGTGACAGCTCCTGTCTCTGTCTTCCTTGAAAAATCAGGGACACAGCTCCTCTTATGGATGGCATCATTAAGCAGTTGCCCGGAGGAGCAAAGAGCACGTTGTGAGCTCAGCCCTGAGCAAGGACAGGCACAGGAGCCCTGGGATGAATGGCTCTGAGCAGGCACCAGGACAGAGCAGGGCAGCACCTCTCACACTTGGGAGGCAGCAGGGAAGGGAAAGTTCTGGAACTGCTTTGTCATTCCCTGAAAGCCTGATAAAATCAAGGAAGGTCGTCCTCTCCTCTGCTGAACTTCTTTGTTTGCATTTTGGAAAGCTCATTTTTACCCTGCCCCAGAAGTCCTGCAGAATTACTTCAGACCCCAGATTCAGATCACTGACACTCACCAACACCCAGAGGAAAACGTCTATAAAATCATTCTATTAACGTCTTAAAGGCCTTCTCAGCCCTCACCTCCAGGGTTTCCTAATTCGTTATCTGAACTCCTCAATGAACAAACCCTAGCACCAAACCACTGACCCCTCAGTGTACTCGAAATATAAACCAGGGGGGTTTCTCCTCCTCAGAACAGCTTCACACCACTGACAACTCAAGTGGCTCCCCCCGGGTGCTCACAGCTTTCCCTAAGGCTCCTAAGTGCTTGAAATAAACTTTTCTTTTTTTTTTTAAGTCAGAGGAAATGATCAAATATTGATACAAAACTGTAAGCCTTGCAAAGCTTCTTGAACAGTTGAATACACACTACGAAATACAAAGTATCAGATACAGAAATAACTTGCAGAAGGGTTTTTTGTGTGAAGTTTTTCTCTGCTTAGAAGTTTTTTGCTTTTTTTTTGTTTTTGTTTTTGTTTTTTGTTTTTTTGTTTTTATTTTAAAGTCTCAGCTGAACTGCCACATGTCTGCTACTAGTTTGATTCCTCTGTGAGCAGCACTGGGACTTGTATTAATAAGGAACCACAGAATCCAAGACTGGTTTGGGTGGGCAGGGACCTTAAAGTCCATCTCATTCCAACCCCCTGCCATGGGGGCAGGGACACCTTCCACTGGAGCAGGTTGCTCCAAATCCTGTCCAATCTGGCCTGGAACTCTGCAAATGTACAATTTTAATTCTGGATGTCTTTGAATGAACAGCCATCCCCATCTTTGCTTGAAAGGGCACATACAGCCCATGCATTTAATGGAGTCCACTCCCAGTTTCTGTAAAAGCTCCAGTGTTCCCCCGCTTTTAAGGATATGGTCCTGACATCCTGTCTTTGTGTGGATTCTTTTCCTAATCTCTCACCATGGATTGTTAGAGTCACTATGGGATGAGAGGATTCAGGACAGCACAGCAGGGGCACAAAAGGCACTCACAAAGTGTCCTTTACACCCTTTCCAGCGTCATTCTTCACTCTCCATCCCACTGTTATCCCGAGGAATGCCAACAAGACAGGCATTACAGGGATTAGTCTCCCTTTAGACCTGGATTTGAGCTACTGTGTGAGACTCAACCATCTGAGCAACAAATCTGCTTGAGCACTTAGAATGTGCAGGTGGAATAGCCTGCAAAATGCAGTGGTCCCAGAGCCTGGAAAAAGGAGAAACAACCTGGGACAAGTCTTTCAAGACAAGCCTTTAAGGTCTGTGTTCTTCTCCATGTGTTTGTTTTTAAGGAATTAATGCCAGGCATTTGGAAAGAAGTGAAGTATTTATCTGCATTCCATGGCCCCATTCCTCCACAAGTGTTTGTTGCATTAACTTTAAAATATACAGACAGTGAAATTCTATCATCAGGTCTTTGTGTCCATGACCAGAAAAACCCCACAGCTGAGCACTCCAAGGGTCTTTGTGGAAAAGTGCTTAAATTCAGGGCTGTGTGCCCAGTCCATCAGCAAGGTTAAGCTCTCCTAAATAGTCCGATTAAGCAGTGTGCCTGATTTTCACTTATTTTGAAATATCAGGAGATAATTTCAAACAGATAATAAGGTACTAAATTGATTGATCTGCCCCCATCTCATTGATTTGGTGGAATAGTTCACTCTTGCTGGTTTAAACATGGAGGAGGATTAGGCCATGCAAACATCTGCTGATAACGACACACCTGCCTGTGCAGAATCCCTGTGCAGCAATTGTAGGTCTTTTGTGGACACCCAACAGTTCCAAGGAAATTAGAATTGAGCTTTAACCCTAAGTTGAACACACAAGACTAAAAATATGCAATTTAACACATAGTATCTCCTAATTTCATTGTGAAACTTCTGTTAAATCAACTTCCATTTCTTAGGAACATCACAAAGCCCACAATAGCAGCGTGGGGGCTGTTTTGATGGCTTTTATAAAGGCTTTTTTATAACTGGATCTGCCAATAGTTATTGCTTCTGTGCCCTTTTCCCCAAAGGCAAGCAGGGCTTGCTCTTAGATAACAGCATCCAAGACAAAGTACAAATGTGCCTTTCATCTTCCCAGAGTCATCAGAAGCTCAGCAGCTCCTTCCCACAGCTTTCTCTGAAGCTGCCTGGATGCCTCGGCTGCGGGAGCGCTTCCCAGCTGGACCCTGAGATAATTATGGAATCATTTCCCAGCATCACAGAGCCCCACAACGTCTTGGACTGGAAGGCACATTAAATACCCCCTTGTTCCACCCCCTGCCAGGGGGAGGGACACCTTGCATTGGGTCAGGCTGATCCCTCTGGATGTGGCAGGGCTGACCCTGGGCACTCACTCTGAGAGGAGAAAGAGCCAGGGAATCATTTAATGGTCAGAGATGGGACATATCTTCAAAGCACCAGAGACAAAGAGATCCTCATCCAGGGCTGTGGGCAACAGAGGAGACTGCAGCCACGCTGTGCTTTTAACAAGGAAATATGTTATCCACAAGGCTTGGAACACACTCCAAAGGCTCCCGAGCAGCACAAAGGTGACATTTCCCTCCTTACCAGCCCCTGCCTTACTCACAGAGCCTGCCCAGAGCTGGAAATACCTCTTGCTCTAGCACAATAAGGGATTCAGGCTGCAGGTACAAGAGAAGGATCAGCCTGTGCCCTGTCATGGGAGCACAAATTGCTGGCACTGCCGAGCTCTGCCCCGGTGCCAGCACTCCAGTGTCATAGGTCCTGCAGGGGCACACTCCACCTCAGCTCAGCCTAAGTGTTCCAGTTCTTTAAATACTAATTTCTTAAACCTTAAATTCTATGGGATCCTGATTTCCAAGATCTCCTTGGAAAGATGACATTACAGTAATTTCATGATTATAAGCCGCACCTGATTATAAGACGCACGTTACAATACAGAGTGTGATAAAAGGTATCTATTCTATCACCATCTGTTGAGGATGGGGGCAGTGATCCTTATCTCCATGGCAGATATTCTGCTAATGAGCCATCCATTGAAACCAAGTGGGGCATTGTTCTTTATCTTTTCACAACCCATCCTTCCTCCAGCGAGTCATTTTCTGCTAATGGCCACTGAGTCCCACTGTGTGACTGATAAAATTACTTCATCCCATTGGGAGTTGCTCCAGTCAGGGGGAAGAGCCCAACATTTCTTACCAAGATAAAAACAGAGGTTTTGGGACACTAAGGTAGCCCCTTTCTCCTCTGGACTTCAGAGGAAAACGGGATTTCTCCACATCACCACTGGACCTCCAGAGGGAAACTGCACCTTGTACAGGAGCACTGCTTCAACTGAGTCACATCTGTCACTGCAAGAGGACTGCAGCCACCATTTAATGGGACTGCTACCATCACCCTGCCTGACGGGGTGTCAGGTTGTACTCTGTCAAGGTTTGGAGTTTGTTTCTTTGTATTACTGTATTTCTATTTTAATTTTCCTAGCAAAGAACTGTTATTCCTAATTCCCATATTTTTGCCTGAAAGCCCCTTGATTTCAAAATTCTAATAATTTGGAAGCAGAGGGTTTACATTCTCCATTTCAAAGAGAAGCTCCTGCCTTTCTCAGCAGACACCTGTCCTCCAAACTAAAACAGCAACTTTTTGTTCTTTGTCCATATATAAGACGCACCTGATTATAAGCCGCACTTTGGGTTCGGACCAAAATTTTAGTCAAAATGGTGCGGCTTATAATCGTGAAATTACTGTACTTGACAAATACAGTGAAGTGGCTCACAGCAAGGTGATGTGAATGTGGCTGTGATTCAGCCCCCCAAGGTGATGTGGGAAAGCAGTGTCCAAGAGGTGTTAGAAAACCAATTTCTGTGAAAATAAATGGCTTTCAGGAGAGGTGAACCAGAATGCTTCGTGTCAGTATATAATTCCCCTGTGTAATTCCCAGCCATGGTATTCTCCCTGTGCAGCCCAGGCGCCATCAGACCATGACAGTGGCCCCCAGATGCTATGAAGGAATATTATTCCTTGCCCTGGCATCACCAGCTAATGAGAATTCATTGAATGCAAAATGCTGTGCATGCTGCTGAGACTTTTCCAGAAGGCCAAAGCAGGTGTGCCAACTCAGGAGTATATTTAATTGTTAATTGATCAGCTTGCAGCTATACACCCCAGCACACTCAGCATGGAAATGCAGCAGCTCAGGCTGCCTTGCCCACCTCCAGCTCTGCTCAAGTGTCATTAACCAGCTGGTAAATACAAATGTGAGGACCTTTGATTTTATTTTAATTTATTTGTCTGTTCCTGCAGTTGTCAGGAGAGCCTCATTAAGCAGCTCTGCCATGCCCCACGCCCCCCTAGCAGAGGTGAGCACAGGAAACCCCCCAACAACCCAAGCCCGCTTCAAATGCCTCACACACTCAATACCTGTCAGGCAGTTAATTATACCCATGAATTATTGTCTCTGCTAAAGATGACTGAACATGTGACACTTTGCTTACTGCAGGAATTCCTGCTGGTTTTATGATTACTGTCAAAGAAAATGATTAATAGGCAGATATTACATCAAGGACAGCAAAAACACAGCAAGAATCAGAATTCATACTTGTAGAGCAAAATGCATTTCTGTTAGGAAAGGAATAAAACTCTTACCAGACATTTAAGCAGAAGACCGTTTCCTTAAAACCATTTCACACCCCATGTTTTCATGATCAATCTCTGACACAGATGTTAATGACATGATTCATAAGCTTTACATTGATCAGTACTTACCAATTCCTAAAATGTCATCTGACTCCTGGAAAATGCATGATCTTGTTAAAACCAGATAAGCTCAGAGCTTTATGTTCTCCCTACCTAATCTGCTTTACAGTCCACTGTAAAGATAATTCTGTTCAATCCGAAGAACAGGTAATGCTTGCTCCCATATAATTTATTTCTTTATACGTTCAGAACAAAAAGACCCAAGATGATGGGCCACTTCAGGAGTTAAAAAATACCAAAAATACAAACAATTGAGTAATCGAAGGACAGCAGCAGCAGCAGCACCCTTTCAGAGCAAAGCCTGAATGCCAGTTTCTAGCTCTGTCTGAGGAGACAAGGAGCAGCAGGAGCAGCACAAAACTCACAGTAATTCTGCCAAAAAAGCTGCCACATATTTTTACCATATGCCTCACCCCCAGCGAGCATTAATGTACAAAAAAGGTGCCTTGAATAGAATGAAACTCCTCTACCACTAGACAAACAATTCTACCAGCTCAGTAACCCATGGTTCTGCTCCAACAAGCTCTTTGGAAAGGACTGTGTAAATAAATAATAAAACGGGCTGTTAACTTCTCTGGATTGCCCTGGATTAGGTTTCTGACTTCTAAGGTTTCAGTGCATGTCATTAGACCCTGCACCCTGCAAACACAGAGCCTTGGCAGGGTCCAACCCAGGGCTGCTGAAACTTTGAGCAAAACTTTGATGCAATAATTTTAATGCAAAGACATTGAAACTCAAAAGAGTGCTGAAAGTCAATTTAATTTTCAGCTACTTAGCTAAACTGGCTTCAGGTCCTTTCACAGCAGACCAGCTCAGCACAGTCAGCCTTTCAATGAAACAACCAAACTTTGGGAATGCAGCTTGTGTGGGTATTGACTGAAGGCAGCCCCCAGCCCTCACTCTGCTGCATCACTGCCCCATTCCCAGAGTTTGGATCACTGGGGCCACTGGGAGTCATCCAGCCCAGCCTCCCTACCCCAGAATATCTCCTGCAGTTATTTGGCCTGCCCCAAAACCCACCCGTGGCAGCTGCAGGAGGCCCCAGCAGCAGCAGGGCTATGCTGACAGTGCCTGCTCAGCTCTAGGGTTCTGTGGAAAGAAACACTCCAATACCTGCAAATATTGCAAATGCTGGTGCTTTACACCAACCCTGAGGGTGATTAAACTGTAATCACCTGCTGTTTCTACCAGCTTCTGCCTGTGCATTTTCAGCTTTTATCAGTAATAATACAGAGTGCAAGACAAAAAGAACACACAGAAGTACAAAGTGGGAGCATTTTAATGAGAGCACATAACAANAAAAAAAAAAAAAAAAAAAGTAGAAGGAGCTGATGAGGTGGTTCTGGCCCTCTGCTCTTAGAGGGCTGTAACCCATAACCACCTGAAGCGCACTGAAGTTAAACTACAAACCTCTCATTTACATGAGCAATCAGATTGAAATAATCCAGCCGTCGAAGCACCCACTCACCCTGGCTGAACACAAGCAAAGGCAGCTAAATAACTTTAAATGACTTTAAAAAAATAACAGTTCAAAGCAGAACTTAACAATGTAATTCCACCCTTGAACAAGCTGTTCCAGGTAGAGGAATTAATGCCACGGTGATTCCCTCTGCAGCTTCCTGTGCACAGACCAGGCACAGCGGGGCCGACACTCACACAAAGAATGTATTTGAGGATGCAAAATGCATAGGAGAGACTCACATACCCCAGCACAGTTTTCTGAGGATACCACTTTTGTGCCACCCTGTCTGTGATTTGTTCCACTGGCACTGCGAGTGCATCAAGCATTGCCCAAGCAGCATGGAGCTTCCAGGCTGACCTCATCTCCCACAAAAGCAAGGCTCTGGGATAACCACAGCCCCAGCACACCGTAACATAGGACTAAAGCCTCCAGAAAGCCAGCGCTGCCCAAAGATTAAAGCTGTCGGATGAGTAACAATGACTTGCATTTGGCTTTACCTCGTAGCTTCTCAAGTGCAGCATTTTGCAGATGACAAAGAAACCCATGCAGAAACTGAACACAAAAATAGACAGGTGGTGAAGATAAATATGGATATAGCTGGGTTTGGGGTTCTGGCTTTTCTTTTTAATCTTAGAAATGAATTTTTAGTAATTCTCATTAGTCTTTAAGCCATTAAATAGCTACAGGAAAATCACATTGGTAACTTCTGATCTTAATGAAAGATGCCCACCCCACTGCTTCCCACTGGAACAATAGATAACAGATACTCTTCTCCACAGGAATCTCACAAACATTAACGCTGGAGCTGCCAGAAGGAGCAGCTGAGGTGGGTGTTGAAGTTGCCATTACAGGAGAAAACTGACACAAATTGATAATCTGATTATCTACCCCATTATCTCTGGTCACATGCTAGTTGCTGATGTTTGCCCATGAACTGCAGAGCAAACTGTACCTAGTCCTGGCTCCCAGCCCACACTTCTGCTCTAATCCCAGTGTCATTTAGAGCACTCTGGATGCTCACATTTATGAACAAGCCCCTACCAAAGTTACACTAAATTTTATGTGCTCCAAGCTTCCAAATTTTATGAACTATATCCCAACCACTCCAGCTTCAGTAGCTGCCTCAAATGCCACCGAAGCCCACGGGGGACCCTTTCACTGCTCAGGGTGTTGGCTTCCTTTGATGAAATCATTGCATTGCTCCGACAGTCCTCAGGGAAAAAAAAAAAAAAAAAAAAAAAAAAAAGCCGAAGCAATGAACTAAAAATAAAGGATGACCAAACCAAAATGGAAAATGTTTGTAGCAGAAGGAAAATAAGGGAAGAAACTCACAGACAGCTCAGACTGAGGACTAATTCTTACTTTTTTCCAGATGTGTGGAGCACTAAGAATTAACTATTGACCATTTTCCTCCATTACTTGAGCTGGAAGTTTAAGATGCAAGCTGAAAACTATGTGTTACACTGCTATAAACCCTGTAATTTATTCTCTGTGGGCTGGGATGTGCTGATTCAGATGGCTCCAGTCTCCAACCACTACACCCATGCTCAGAGCTAGTTGGCACGGGACACCACCAGGGATGAGACATTCCTCAGGCAGAATCTGCTCCCACTCCTCTCTAACACTTGTTCCTCTGCCTTAAAGCTGCCAGGATCCTATAAACACAATGGCCAGCCTGAACATCCTGACAAGCAATTTCCCAGTTGTGTTTGCCTGTCCCCACCCATGGAGGGTCACTGAAGTGCTCTGCTTCCATGCTTTGCCAGCTCCCTGATTTTAGGGAAGTTTTCCACCTGCAGGTATCACCTGGAGACTCCCCAGCAGAGGAGAGCACTGTTTTTTAGTGCCACAGCCCCTGATGGTGGCCTTCAGAGTGGAAGGACAGTGGCACCCTCTGCACATAGACTGGGACAGCGCAGAGGGCGAGGGGCTCCTGCAGGGGTGTGGTGACAGCACAGCCACTGCCACCCTCTTCACCTCCTCAGGGGCTGACACACATCCCTGTCCCATCACAGAAATGCGGGAGACAGCACTCTGGGCAGGAGCACTGAACAGCTTCGTGCAGGCAGAGACTGCAACCACCAAGGAGAGCCCAAAGTCCGTGGGGTGGGACGAGCCACTGTTGGGCAAGGGAAAGATGGAAAGGGAAAGGGAAAGGGAAAGGGAAAGGGAAAGGGAAAGTCATCCTGCATCTCACCAGTGTCAGGACAGGAATGACAGCTCTCCCCTTGGGAACACCAGCTCTGGGTGGGCACTGTCCTGAGGCTGGGGGAGTCACCCTGTTCTGTGCTGCGATGGGCAGCCAGACCCTGCCTCTCTTGCCCAAAGCAGCTGTGGCTACTCCTGGATCCCTGGCAGTATCCAAGTCTGGGCTGGACAGGGCTTGATGCAATCTGGGACAGTGGAAGGTGTCCCTGCCCATGGAACGAGGTGGGATGAGATGGGTTTTAAGAGTCCACTTCCAGTGCAGACTGTTGTGGGATTCTGCCCTGCCGTGTATTGGGAAATAACCCGGCAGTAGCAAGGCTTCCTTGTCTCAGGGAAATGAGCTCTGAAAGGACAGAAGTTCCACATTAAGGGCAACAAGCTCAGCTTTGGCACAACAGTGAAGACATCCCTTTATTTTTTTAACCTCTGCAATTGTACTCTAGGAGCTGGCCAACAGTTTCCAGAAGGAAAAAAAGGCACCATTATTTTCAGGCAATGCAGTATTTCCACACCACACCGTCCTGCTCTCTCCTAAGCTTATTCCAGCATCACCTAGGACTCCCCTGGGCTAAAAACATTTTCCTCTGCACACAAATGTCCCCCTGCAGACAGCTATGACCTCACAGGTTTGGGGTCTGATTGTGCAGACTCAAGCACAGGCACACGGATGTGGCCAAGCTCTGCCCACAGCCCAGCCAGAACAGGCAACAAAAACTCAGTCAAATATGTTTTCCTAAAGCTACTGCAGTCCAATGGAAACAAGATCAACCCTAAAGCCTAATTTTGCTTTTGGAGTGGGGCTGTTTTCTCGCGCAGGCACAAATGCCCTCATTCATCAGGGCCGCAGGACAAGTGGCCCAGTGTGGTTGAGGCAGGATTGGTGCCCACTGCAGGGAGGCTCCCACCAGGGCAAGCACAACACCAAACTCACTCAGCTGGTCCAGAGCACAGCCAGGCTCACTGACACCTCCAGCGAGGGCTGCACAGGCTCCAGAGTCTGCTAAAAAAGGGAGAAGAGGGAGAGAGGAAGAAGCTGGGATAGCCTCCCCCGGATGGGTAAGGATGTGAGCCCCAGTGGTTGCTGGAGTCTCCCAAAACACAGGGAGATTTTCAGGGTCTCTGAATTGTGTCAAAAAAGCAACTTAGGGTGGTAGAGAACTTATTCCACAATGGAAAACTTGTTTTTTTAATTCTCTTCTTGGCGTTGCTCCCAAAGAAAGATAGGATCTGTCAAAACAACCAAAATAATTTATTGAAAATCTTCTTGTTACTCTGCATTTCACTGGCTGTGAGAGCCACCAACAGCTCTATAAATAAGCCCTGCTGTGAATAACTCAGCTAATATTCAACCCACCCTACCGCAGAAGTAAAGTCATTGATGAAATAAAGAACTATCTGTTTACAGGACATCACAATTTGCATGTCAAACTTCAGGAAAATCACCACACCCGAGGCCTCCGAGGAACTTTTAGTCTTGAAAGGATCATCCACCCTTCAGGGCTGAGGGGTTGGCTCAGGACTTGTCTCAGAGCAGCACCGAGGCTGGGATGAACATCTGGGCTGCAAAGACTGCACTCAAGTGCTTCTTTCAGGCTTTCCCTCTGCTTCTGGTTCTAAACCCATGTCATAAATAAAATTATTTTTATCTCAATCGAATCCCCTCTTGTGGACTATTGCCAGTTTCTATTACATTGACTCTGCTGGGAACTAAGGGATTTCTTAGCTTTATTTTGCTGCCCTGATGATAAAAAGCCTTCCACAGCTTCATTCTGAGTTGAAATGAAAGTCCATGCAGGAATTCAGGCTCTCTAAACTATTTCCTCAGCCCGGAATAATTATGCAGTACGAAATGCAGTAATTACTTAGATTACATGACCTCTCCAGGGGAGCTGGCATAGCCAAAGGTACCACTTAACCCACACAGCTCTGTCCCACCAAGAAACCAAGGCCTGGCACTGGGTAACTATTTAAAAGTATAGAAAAATCGGTGTGAGGATGCACAATTATTCAGGGTCTCTCTCACAGCTCCGTTCCTGGAATGAGCTCTGTTGGAATACCTGGCAGCCGCTCTTGGCAGGGAGCAGTGTCCAACACCCCGGGGCTATGCCCAGCCAGGCTCAGCACTCATAGCCCAGCCCCTCCTGCAGTTTTTGTGTTTTCCAGGTGGGCTCATAGCACCACACAGCCTGGAGAAAACAGACACTGAATCCAGAGGTCTATCCTGCCCTAAAAGCCACCTTCTTTTTGCCCTAACCTCTTCCCCACAAGTGAAGCTTGCAGAGTGCCAAGAACAACTGCCCAACCTCTGCATTTGAGAGACAGGATGAACAGAAAATTATGACAGGCAAGCATTCAGAAGAAAAACAGAATTTTCAAATTTTAATTTGCTAAAATAAAGTTTCTTTCATATTCCTATTTTTTCCTGCTTGTAAATGAGACAGAAAACTCCATGTTCCTGAAAGATTTTTTTGCAATAACCCTGTAATTTTCTTTCTGCATGTTCAGTATAAGGCTGAGAAAGAAGAATCTACTCCAACAACCCTCCCAGGCTGCTGAGAGTTAACTCTGCAGGGAGCAGGAGCTCCGGCACACATACCTTTCATCCTCACCAAACCAAGATTTACAAATCCCCTCATACCTGATGGTCCTGACAGAGATGCAGTATTTCCACATCAGATTCCACATGGCACTGCCATCCCCCTTCATGACCTCCCCGGAGTGTCTGCAGAGGGAGAGGATTCCCAGCGAGCCCAGGACAGGGCGGCTCAGCAGCACAGCAGAGCCAGCCCAAGGTTCAGGCACCAGCCCAGCTCTGATCCACCAGCTCCAAGTGATTCCTCCGACCTCCACTCAAGTGAACTCCGAGGGAAAGCAGCTTTCCCATCTGGAGGCTCGGGTTACTCCTTTCTTCGTGATTTATAAGATTCGGTGTTTACATTATTTGCAAGCCAGAAGAGATTATTAGAGGTTGCTCAGAACGCTTGGTGTTACACTCACTGCTCCGAGCTGCCAAGTCAGAAAAACCCTACCTAGGCAGCACCTGCAAAAAGTTATTTCCATTTATTCCACTTCCAAAACGCCCCCCCAGCTCAGTAACACTGCCCTAGAAAATCCCTTATGAGACCTGCAAATGCTACCCCAGTACATGCTCCATCAAATGCCTCGGGCTGGAAGAACCCTCAGCTGTTTGCAAAATATTTTGTGTGCTGTAATAAACTTTTTGCTGCCAAAAAAAGTAATGAGTCATTTTCCAAAGCTGGATTTCAAGGCATATGAAGAAGTCCTGGCTTTCAATGGTGAGTATCAGCTGTGACACTCAGCCTGGAAATGACAGAAACAATAAAATGGCAAGATCTGATTAAAAAGAAACCCCAAACCAACCAACCAACCAACCAACCATCAAAAAAACCTGAAAAAACCCAAGAAACCCCCAAATCAATAAAAAAAATCCCAAAAATAGATTATGTATGTGGAATTCTTTTGCTGTGCTGACTAAGTTTAAACACACAGCCTTTATTGCCAAGAGTTTCACTTAATTGAAGCCCCAGCACACAATAACATGCAAAAACCTTAGAAAAAAATATCATTATTGTTGTTGTAGAGACAAGCCCTTTAAATCCTGCCCTGGCATCTCCAAGACCACCATGAAAGTCAGAGTTGCTGCTCTGACAGATGAAAGTTCCCCAAGCCTTTGCTCAGCCCACACTCCCCTCTCTGCAGAGGTCAACAACACTATTACTAGAGGCCCCTCTGGGCTAGGGACATCAGATACATGTTTATATTATAAAACTTAATTAAGCAAGAAACCAAGTTCACGCCGTTTCTTCACAGCACAGAATCATTCCGTGATTAACTGTTTGCTGTTGCATAATTCCATTTTCTCCAAGGCCACTTTGTCCAGGGTCTCGTGACTGTTCCCACTGTTTGAAACACATTCTGCTTTAGGAGCTCCTGATAATTGTTCCTGGAGAAAGCTATTGATGGCTCGTTAGGAAAAGTCACATCAAGTTCCACAGCACACTGTACATTTAAATCAGCTGGCTTAATGAAGGAAAATTACATTAGAAGACTTCTACACATCTGTTCCAAACATAATCACAGAAATACATTTCAATGCTGGAAAAAGCTACATAAGTTCAGGCAGCCTAGCTGAACCCTGTCCCTTCCCTTCACTCCCAAATTTCAGAGATGAAGCGCCTACAGGAGAGATTTTCTGGGTTTTGTACCCTGTACACTTCCAAGGTTTCATTTGGCATAAAGAAACCCATTATATAAGGAGTATAAAAGCAATAGTTTCTTTTCTGTGCAGCACAGAGGTATCAAACAGCACCCTCAGTTGTGTCAGCTTCCTCTCTGAGCTCAATCCTGAGCCCTCAGTGTAATTGATGCATTTAGATTACACCCTCCTTGATTCCCGTGCAGTCCCAGTATTTGACCCCACCAACATCTGCAGGAATAGTGTTTTTATCTGTCTCTAAAGATAGATTCTGTGAATGAGATCTACAAGAAGGCAGAACTTTCATCACCTCCTTCAGCCACGTTTCTAAACTTTGTGCACAGTCAGTGACCAAAGGAATTAAAATAATGTGGGAACATCATAGGGCAGAGGTGAGATGATGCAGGTGGACAGTTCTTTGATTTGGTTTTAAAATCGTTGCTACAGCATTTTCCCTGAAAACCAGACTATTAAATAGTCTAGAGTATTTCAGCTCCTGAGCTGAGTTTGTCCACTGATTCCCTAAAAGACCTGGACAAACCCAAGTAGCTTCTCCTCTAAGCAAGCAGGGATGATTATTATTATTATTATTATTATTATTATTATTATTATTATTAATTTATTATTATTATTATTATTATGTGTGAAATACATATAATTTAATACATATCCAGAAAATGGTGCACAATGTGCAAATCACATCATGCGCTAATATGTGTCACAGTTCAATTTTGTGATTAGATCTCTGCTATAAGAAAGTGCTATTTATTCTGGTGCAAATATGAAGAAGGGATTGGTCTGAGGCGCTCCTTGGGATGATATTTGGGGGAAATATTCAACCCCATGGCATCCTGCAGAGCCTGGGGAGGGCAGGGCCTGGCTGGATGTGCCAGCAGCACCAGGAATAGCTGCTGGCTTCTGTGAAGGACTGGTGATTAACCCAACCTGATTCTGTCTCTCATACTGGGCTGCCTTCTCTAAAAACAGCTCCTGTGGGGTATCATCACCTAGGAGGTACCAGAAGGGATGGCCAAGAGAAATTGGACAGCTGCTTGTTAGTAGCCAGAAAAATCTTACTGAGGAACAGAGGAGCTTTTCCAGGAGCAGTGGGACAGTGAGGCCCTTTTGTCTGGCTCTTTCCTTCCCTCCCCTTTGTTGCCAGTGACATCACCCTGCCCCAAACAAGGCACATATTTGCATATCAAGCGATTTCTCTGTTTTTAAGCCTTGTTTGCTTTCCCCGCAGCACAACCAGGATGAGTCCCAGCACTGCAAGGGGCCACTTGGTGCCGTGTGTGCCCTGGACATGGATTTTCTGTTTTGTACATCCACCACAAGCTCCTGTCAGCACTGCTGTGCCACACTCACACAGGCTGGGGTGTTTGGAGCTGCCTGCCTGGGCTGTTCCTCCCCTCTGGGTGTGGATGAGAACTCCATCACTTATCTCTTCCCCTTGCAATAAAACAGATTCCATTCGCAGCACATCACTGCACCCACCCCGAGCTCAACTCCCCGCACAGATTTTCTTATTTGCTATTTTTATTTTTCTCCCTGGAAACATTTACTAGCTCTGCCCTGCCTGCAAGAACCCACAGCAGCTCTCTCTCTCTTCAAGCCCTGTGTGTCTGGACGTATTACAGTGCCCCACACAAGGGGCACTTGTAACACAAGCTCAAGTCCTCTCAACTTGCAAGGAGAAGTTCTGCCTCCTTTCAAAATTTCTTCCTACTTCAGGACTGTTTTTCCCAAACCCAGCATCACTAGTGGCCACACTAGATGCCTTTGGCTGCCTGTAAACAGGGAAAGTGATTCTCAGCTTTGCAAAACATTTTGCATCTGTTCTAGGAAGAAATCTTTAATTCAAGTAGCCACAATCACTAATTCAGAGATGGTGCTGTGGCTCTGGGGAGCTGATCACATCGTGGAGGCAGCAGAAGGTGGCTTCCCCTGGACTGCAGGGTCAGCACAAAGGCTCTGCTCAGCTGCTGGGGCTGCAGGGGAGGTGCAGATGCTGATGCAGGAGGGTTTGCACCAAGGCAGCCTAGAACACCAAGACACACAGCTTTGGTTCTGTTGACTGGACACAGGAGCAGAAAGCTGCAGCAGGGCAGGGAAGACAACTGGAAGAATTGATATCACAGAAAAAATCACAAAGTTTGTGAGCCCTCAACATGGCCACTGCCACGGACATGCCACCCATTTTAGGGACAATAATGGGATTGTCCCAGTGGTTTTTATTCCTATGGGAACCCACAGCAATAGAGAGCAGTTAGAAATCCCTGAAAACCCCAGTGCTGAGGGGTGGGGAGGGAAAAAAAGGAAGAGGAGAATCACAGAACCATTTGGGTTGGAAAAGCCCTCGGAAGATCATCGAGTCCAGCCATCCCTCCACACTGCCAAGGACACCACTCATCATGTCCCCAAGTGCCACATTCACACATCTTCTGATTCTCTCCAGGGATGGTGAACCCCCTACTGTCCCAGTAGCCTGCTTCCAATGCCTGACCACCCCTTCAGTGAAGGAATTTTTCCTAATATCCAACCTAAAACTTCCCCTGGCACAGCTTGAGGCCATTTCTGAGGAACAGGAGGCTTTTAATCTATTTCTAATTTTCACACTGGAAATAAAGCTGATGCAGGCGAAGACACCACCAGGGACATAAATCACTCTAAGTATTTCAAAATGCTGGAGCTGAGGTTCCTTTACAAATTGTAGGTGGTGTGTTATTTTAAAAAGATATTAATAGAAAGGCAGGGCTTAATTTGAAGTCTCACACTCCACCACTCTCTCCCCTCTGGAGATCCATTCCTGTTTGGCAGCAGAACCTCTCTGATAAGCAGAGAGCTTGGTGGGTACAGGAAGGGAGAGCAGCCCAGAGAAAAGCAGCACCCAGGACAATGGATCTGACTTGGTCTGGGATACAGCTGTGTGCCCTGGATGGCTGCACCCCGTCACCCACGGTGTGTGAGGTGATCTGCGCACTGCCCCTGTGCCCAGGCCCAGCCTAAGTGAGCTCAGCACAACATCCTTGCCACAGGGAACCTGCCTTGCTGCAGGCCTCAAGGGTGAGGAACACAATTTCCTTGTTTTTCTGAAGTTTCTACCACAGTGAAATGGTCCCAAACCAGGATTTGACAGCATTTCTGTCCTCATGTAAGTTATATTTACAAGTCATTGAACAAAAGAAAAATGTGACTGCTGGAGGCAGCCTGGTTTGGGTTGTCAGTGCAGTCCCAGACCTATTTTTAACTTAGGTAGCATTCGCCTTATACAACAGCTATTACCAATTAAGGATTGCAAGGAGTCATACAAATAGATGGAGTTTAAATTTTTATCTGAAAAAGCATTCTGGCTTTTTGGACATCTTGGAGCATCTTTAAACCTTCAACCTGCAACAAGCCAACATTTTGACTTAGGAGGTTTTAATAAAATATCTTCACTACGTGTTTTCTTCCCAGCCTTCGCTGCATTCTCTTCCATTCCCTTTGAAACCTTCTTTGCTGATTTTTCACCAACATTCCTAAGGAAATGCAAACCCCAGCGTTTCCTGGGAGCTGACAGCAGTGACATGCACATGCCAGTCCTGCTGGGGAACAAAGCCAGCCTGGACTTGGCATTCTGATAAAGGGCATCTCCCCTCACCCCTAAAAACCTGGAGACTGTGGGATCCTTGGCAGAGCCTCTCCAGCACCCTCCAGGCTGCAGCTTCTGAGAGACTCCTGGGATGTCTCCAGTCCGCTACGGAGCTCCCTGTGCTGTAACTCAGTCTTGGAAAACCATCAGAGGGAACTCAGAAAGCTTCCAATTCCCTTCTGTAGGGCACAGAGCCAGAGGCACAATTAAAATGTAACTGCTCCAGGGGCTGCCCATTAGCTGCATGCAAATACAGGAGAGACTGGAGAGGGAAAGGCAACCTGGTAAACTCCGTGTGCTCCAGGCATCCAGCTAAAGGGCAGGAACCCCAGGACAGGCACTCCAGCTCCAAAAAATCCCAGTATCAGCCTTCAAAGCTGTCTGTGGAAGGTTAAAATCTGTGCAAGAGTGAGGAAGGGAGAACCTGATGGCTCACAGATGGCTCCTGGGTGAGAGGGAAGGGGGTGGAGAAATGGAAAGTTTCAGGAGGCCTGGAGAATTGATGGCATGAAGAGATGGCAGAGAGGCAGGGGAAAAGGCAAGGGGAAAGGCAGGGGAAAGGTGGGAAAAGGCAGGGGACAGGGAGGGGAAAGGTGGGAAAAGGCAGGGGACAGGGAGGCAAAAGGGAAGGGAAAAGGCAGGGGAAAGGCAGGGAAATGGAGGGGGAAAACAGGGAAAAGCAGGGGAGAGGCAGGGGAAAAGGCAGGCATACACACAAAGAACTGTTAGGTATGAATCTCAGTTTATCCCAATTCCAGCACTGGTCCAGGGAGAGGCATCCCAGTCCAAGAGACTCGTGCAGCGTTTTGCTCAGCCGTGCCCAAATCCCACTGCTCTCCTCAGTGAAAGCAGAGTGAACCAGGTGCACCAGAAGTGTGAATTTCAGGCATGTGAGCAGTGAACATCTGCACAAAGACTCCTTCAGACACAGAGAACCATTAATGACACTACAAGGAAAGCTTCTACCAGATCAGCAGGTATTTGGTGTCTTTTCATTAAAATGTCCCAACTCGGAATCACTTCCCTGAGCACAGAGAAATCCTCCAATAGCTTTTAGGCCATTTTTGCTATTTTGTGTGTTCATTTGAGGGTTTGCCCCTAATAATTTTTATGCTGACAGTGGGAATACTGCAATGTGTGCTGTTTGCAGGCTGTGCTTCCAGAGGGGCTGGATTTGAGAGATAAGGGAAGCTCTCAGCTGCTCTGCAGCTGCGGCAGCCTCGCCAAAGCATCCTCTGGAGAAGGAGCTGCTCCACAGGCGCATGACTCAGCCCTGCTCTGGATGAAGTCACTGTCAAGGGAAAGCAAACTCCATTTGTTTTTACCAACATATATGGTGAACTCCAAACACAAGTTCAAGGCAAAGCTCCAGTAATTCTCCCCACCCACTCTGCTTTTGTTTGGTTTAAGGTGCTGCAAAGGAGCTCAGTTTAAGTGACAGGAAGGAGATGCACAAACCCACTGACATCACTGTCCAGCACTGTGCAAAAGCAGATCTCTGCCCTCATGAACCAGAACTCCGAGGATTTTTCCCTCCCTGTTCCTGAGGTTTGTAATTAGCATGCACCCATCACCTCCAGAAATATGGGATTATAGGATTGTATAGAAGTTCATCCCCCTTTATTAAATCTGTTCTTAAATAATGAATTTAATTATGTGGTGACCCATGACCAGGGAGTTCTTTGCACCTTTTTTTTTAATGCTGCCTTTTCCTTAAAGGGAGCAGCAGCACTGCTCTGTGCTGTTACCCAACACATGTGAAGTCACCTCACACAGCTCCAGAGCAGAGTCCATGTTGGCAACATCAGAGATGAGGAACAAAGCTTCTCAAAGCACATTCTTTTTTAATGAAGAGTTAACCTAAAGGACAGCCCTGGCATAGATAATTTCCAGCCCGTGTGCTGGCTTTAAAACAGCATCTAAATTAAGGCTGGCAATTCCTTTCACGGCTTCAAATGCTACATATTTTTCTAGGATAAGAGAGTGCGAGAGAGGATGAGCACAGAGCTGCAGGTGCCCTGCAGAGTGCATTATCAGAGTGGCTTTAAGTAGCTTCTGACATCAGATACTCCAACATTCCAGGGGGGCAGCGAGAGGCTGCTCCCAACAAGCCAATTCATGAATGTATTTTCATTTCTAATCAACACTGAAACATCCTCATGGGAATGAATCATATACCAAAATACAGACCTATTTGTCCCAGAGATGGGCTTAAGCACATGATTCAACCTATCCTGAAGCACTGGAACTGTGAGTCCCAGCTGAAAGGTGGCAGAAACAATTCCAGCTAATACCTGGCTTCCAAGAGCCAGCCGCGTCTCACTTTGCTTATTCCACTGGGGAGGCTCATTACAAATGGCACTAATTGTTCTGGAAGGGACTCATGCCTCCTTCAGAGAGACCAAACTGACGAAAGAAAAATTGAAAATGACAAGAAATAAATTTTAAAACTGTTCTGTTTGCCAAACAAGGCATTCCAATGAAACAGCCTTCACAAACTTGGCACTTGCTTTATGCTTTTTGAAATGCTCCCGTTTTAGCCAGAAGAGAGAAGATATTCTGGGAGGGAAAATCTGCAGATTACAGCTGCCCTCGGTGCCAGTCACACATTTCCTCACCTTCTGCTTGATCTTTAATGCAATGCTAATGGTAACAATTTCTAGCCTGGACTATTACCCACCAGCTGGCAGCAGCACAGCACGAGGCCTTCCCCCCAGCTAAGGAAAATCTTCACTCTCACATGCTAAACCTGGAGTCACATGGGTTTATAGTAATCCTGGTAGTAAAGCATGAATTGCTCATCCTGCAAAGCCCATAGAAACCCGACAGTGATTGCTCATCTTACACTTTAATCTGCCACAGAAACACATGTCAGCACCACCAGTGTTTGTATTTAGAGGGTACCAAAACCCTCAAGTGAGGCATTCTCACCAAAATGCACTCAGTGTTATTGGCAACTGAAGAGCACTGAAATCCCATTTTCATGAATCACTGAATTATCAAACATCTCTTGGAGCAAGTTTCTACCCCAGAACCTCCAGTTTGCTCTATGCAATTTGCTGACACTTGGATAAGTCAGGCTGTTGGTTTATAAACACATTACTGGAGGTACTAGCACATTCACCTTGCAATAACTTTGTTTTGTGAATGTCCACGGGATGGGCAAAGCCCTGGTTACTGCAAGTGCTGCCAAATTCAAGGAATGGACTGAACGTGGGGTTGGTAGATTTCTCCCAATTTCCTCTTCTCCTGGCTGTGTTAAGAGAACAAACAGCTCTCTCTGTACACATGGTGTCTGCCCTTACCTGGCATTTCTTTAGGAGTGCCACATGCCCAGCTTGCTATTTTGGAGCTGATTTTTTTTACCCTGTGTACATAAATAAACTTGAAAAGCTGTCCTAGTTTTCGTTCCTCCCATCAGCCAGGCTCAGTGTTTCCTTGCAAGGCTCCAGCTGGCACTGCAGCCACAGCCAGGGAGGGGCAATGGCTCATTTTCCTTGTCCCCCATCACTCCCAGCCCCACAGCTCTGGGCAGTGGGGCCACCATGAACCACAGCACACCCTGCATGGAATTCTCTTCAAGCCCATGGACTTCACTTCCATGGAAGTGGGCCCCAGAGCAAGACAAAATTATACCAAAAATCAGAATTGTCCAGGCCAGGCAGCAAGTACAGAAACCCTGAACCATTCAGGCTGGAAAGGCTCTCAAAGATCATCAAGTCCAACTATTCCCCCAGTACTGCCAAGGCCACCCCTGCCCATGTCCCCAAGTGCGACATCCGTGTGTTTCCTGAACATCTCCAGCCATGGGGACTCCATCACTGCCCTGTTTCAATGCTTGATGACTCCTTCCATGAAGAAATTTTCCCAATATCCAATTTAAACCTCCCCTGGCCCAGCCTGAGGCCGCTTCCTCTCCTCCTGCCCCTGTTCCCTGGCATAAGATCCCAAATCCCCCCCGGCTGTCCCCTCCTGGCAGGGACTTGTGCAGAGCCACAAGGTTCCCCCTGAGCCTCCTTTTCTCCAGGGCTGAGCCCCTTTCCAGTTTCCTCAGCCCTTCCCAGCTCCATTCCCTTCTCTGGACACAAACCCACAAGAATTCTTTGAATAAAAAAAGCTGGAAAACACAGTTGGACATCTCACCATGGAGCAGCAAGTCACAGCTTCTAAAGCAACCAGGAATATTTTCCACAGTTCTGAGCACTGACTGCAACTGGAAATCAGAGTCAGGCAGTGCACAGAAGGAAAGAGCACAGTCACTCCATGGAAATGTTACCCAAGTCCTGGTTTGGTTATCTGTTATCTCATTTTTATACATAAAGATAGGAGATATATACACGCGGCACACACAAAACCTCCCCACTGCCCCGGGCTCTTTTCCAAGAACATTTTAAACAATTTACAATCACGAATAAAAAGTAATTGAAAGTCTCCTGAAAGTTTTTTGGTTTTTTTTTTTCCAGATGAACTTCCTTGAATTTAAGGCTTGTTACTCTGCAACACCTACTTTTCACACTTATTTGTGCTTTAACCAAGAAATAATTTTGTTTCAAATGTAAGTCGCAGCTTTCCTTCCATTTTCTTTTCTTCTCAAAAAGATGAAAACGAAGTGCCTCTATGCGATACTGAAGTGCTTAAGGCCTGGTTTTAGTGCTGCTCGTGCAGACAGAAGATTCAAGCACATCCAGGTTTTGATGGCAAGTAAATTAATTCTCTGGAAGGAAATAAATGGGGAGCCCTATTGCAAGGGTTTCCATTAGGAGATGTAGAATAACTCCTCAGTAATTCATTTGCCACAAAGCTGGGATTTTGCCATGGACACAAGACAGAAAGCTCAAGTTTATTTGTGTCAAAACAGTCTGGCTACATTTCTATTATTTTATATGGTTTCTCAGCAAGGAAAACATCACAATGGGCTGGGACAAGGTTGGGAATTTTTTGGCTTCGCAGTGGAATCTGTGAAAAGCTGCAAGGAGGGGAGAATAAAGCTGTCTTTTTAAACTTCACAAGCCAATGGTCACAGATGAGGGTCGCATGTTACTCAATGCAGAAAGTGCAGGGCACCCCTGAAACCTTCAAAAAGATTGGAACAGCTCCCTTTTCCAGCCTTCAGTCACTGCATGAAAAATTCAATTGCAATTAGCATTTAGTACAAAGCACTTTCTGTAGGCTGACAATAGGTAGCCAGGGCAGAAAATACACGTAACAAGAACGGAATCCTATTTTAGAGAATCACACGCGTTTTGTTCACAGTGAAGGGATCCCCGCTTTTCTGCCCAGCAAATTCAAACCCATCGAATTCCCTCTGCTAAGCAGCATAAATCAAGAGCAAGGAAAACGAAGTTTAGATTAAAAAGCATTAGGGTAAATTCAGGAACGTGTTAAATGGAATTGCTTATTTTGCTGTTCCATTAAATAGGCAAGCTCAATGCATCTGACACCCAGACCTATTCTTTACGATCACCATTCACCATCAATCATTTAAGCTGGGTGTCAGACCTGCCTAAGTGAAGTGCCCACTGCCCTGAATGACTCTGATGTGCACTTTATGCTGGGAGGGAGAGGAAAGATGAACTATTATATTGCAAAATATCTCAGGGAAATAAAACTCTGCATTACATAAATTCCCATGACATGTCAATAATCTTCCAGTGTTGTGTACAGTGTGGACACTACAGCACAAGCTACTGTGCCTAAGCATAAAATAGCAGAGAAAGAGTCCTGATGTGACCTAAAGTAGAGGTTAAAACCAAACAGCACCCTCATCCTCACATGCACAGAGACAACAGCAGCTGATAATTAATGCAATTTAAAAAAAAAAATTAAAATGCAGCTTTACAACCTTTGTCACAAGTTCTCATTAATTGCCTACCACTCCCTTCTCCCAGGCAGCAGAACAGCGAGGAAAAACCCTGGTAGCACCATGTGCTGAAGAGCATTACAGAGTTAACATTTTCTTACCTTTTATAGAAACCATGGAGAGGCTGGAGACATAAAAACTGCCAGTAATCCAAGCAGAAGGCCTTCAACTTCAGCATTTTCCAGCACTCCTGCCGCCGCTGCCGTGCTCTGCAGCGTGCTTTTAGCAACACAAGACTTTTTTGTGGTAGTGTGAAAGGCTCAAAGGCGGCGCAGCAGCCTGGTGTCCCTGTGGCCGCATCCCGGGCTGTGGGACAGCCCCGGAGCGAGGGCTCAGCACCTGCAGCCCTGCTCATACAAAGAGCCAGGCGCACAAAGGACACGGATCCATGGACGCTCTTTGATCCCGCTCGCCGCTTATCTCTCCCAAAGCCCCCAGTCCTGCCGGGATCACTGGAATTACACTGCTTTAGGCCCTTCTGAAAGCGCCCTGGACAAACAGCGTGGATAAATTCCAGCTCCGGGCTCTGATGGACCCTTGGAAAGCATCCTTAGAGCTCTCAGAACGTCGGAAAACGCAGGCAATTATGTCGATGGGCTCTGACACCAGTGTCCGGTACCCAGAGCAGAGCTGTGATCTCAGCTCGTGGGGCTGCAGGCGTTTGCCCTTTTCCCCCACTTTGAATCAGCTCCTCCTGTACCAGCTCATCAGCTCCATTGTCTGCGGCACCTCGGGAACTGGGGGCTTCTCGTGAGGGGAGGGGAAAGCAGCGGAAAAAAGGAAAAAAAGGAGAAGGGGGAAAAAAAAATAAAGAAGCAGGAGCTCAGACCCTCCCGCTCACACATCAGATTGCGTTTATCTGGTTCCCAACGCGCTTTGCCAGCGAGCGCGGGGGGGAGGATGAACCAACCGCGAACCGCGGGGCGGCTGCGGGACAGCACAGCCCCTGGGGCACGGGCATGGACGGACAGACAGACAGCCGGACAGAAGGCCGGATTGGCGGCCGGGACGGACAGCCCCTCGGGGAATCCCGGCGGAGTATCCTGGGGGATCCCGGCGGCTGCAGCCGCTCCGGAGCCGTCCCCGAGCCGCAGGCACGGGCTGGGAGCTGCTGAGCTGGGCACGACAGAACCAGCAGCGTTTGCTATCGAAACCCTTGCTAGGCGCCATAAAAGCAGGTTGCTTTTGTTCGGAGAACATAGGAGCACGAATTTTTAAAAATTTATCTCTTTTACCATGGCCCAATTCTACCAACTCCATCCCCTCCCCTCCTCCTCATTCTTTCCTCTCTATCCCAACGTGAACTGCCACGGGTGAAAATCCTGGAATGGAGTCACACAGGGCAGGATTAGGTTAGAGATTAGGTGGGAATTTTCCCACTGAGGGTAGGCAGGCCCTGGCACAGGTGCCCAGAGCAGCTGCGGCTGCCCCCGTATCCCTGAAGTGTCCAAGGCCAGGCTAGATGGGATTTGGAGCTACCTGGAATAGTGGGAGGTGTTCCTGCCCATGGCCATGGAATGGGTGGGTTGGGCTTTGAGGTCCCTCCCAACCCAAATCGGTCTGGGATTCTGTAAATCTCCAGGGATGGAAGAGACCCGCAAGGATCACCCAGTCCAACCCAGTCCCTGTCCAGACACCCCAACAATCCCATCCTGAGCATCCCTGGAGTGCTTTTCCTGGAGTTCTGGCAGCCTCGGGGCTGTGCCCATTCCCTGGAGAGCCTGGGCAGTGCCCAGCACCCTCTGGGGAACAACCTTTCCCTGAGATCCAGCCTGACCCTCCCCTGGCACAGCTCCAGCCCTTCCCTGGGTGCTGTCTGTGGTCAGAGAGCAGAGATCTGTGCTCATCCCTCCCAGTCTCACAGGATACTCTGACTTGACAACAGCACAGAACTGCTCCATTGCAACGAACAGGACTGGCACATGAGAACTTCAACAGCATTTTATCTTAAATTTTTTTTTTTAAATGTTGCTGTTGTGTCCTGACAGAGACCAATGCTTGTGTACAGTTTGCTGTAAGTTTACTCTTCCAGCGTCTACAATTTGGCTGTTTCTCATTCTGTTTCATTTCTGAAAATCACCCACTGTAAACATCCAGGCTACAGCTTGCACTACTGTGAAACAGCTATAGAGGAACTTAAGAGTTCAACAGTCACAACAACAAAACCAAAAGCAGAATCTGACTAAATGCTTCAAAACCACCTGCCACTTGAACAAGTGTTTAAAACAAAACCAACCAACCAACCAACCAACCAACCAACCAAAAAACCCAAAGAAACAAACAAACCATAAAACACCCCCACAGTCCTCTCCCCAAAAAGCCAAAAGAATTGTAACACTGTTTAAAAAAAAACCGCAAAGAAAACCAAACCCCTAAGCCTCAACCTGAGGCTCTTTTCCATGCGGACCTATCTAGCTCCCCAAGTGCCTGGATAATAAGTTATATTTAGGGATGCATAGAAGCTGTATGTAGGGGTTCTGGTTTTACTCATTGTCACTGTGCAGTTATAGAAGTGCCTTGCAGAAAAATGCTTTGTAAGTTTGATTAAATGAAATTATAAATATATTTGAGTAAGAACTGGCAGGTTCTTTAGTGAAGAAATTAGTGGGTTATGCTTAAACAGGGTCACACTTTGTGTGGTATTTCCCTAAAAACATCTTGTACAGCACAGGGCAGGTGGTAGGAATGACCAGATCATGAGAAAAGCAACTTGCAGGGAAAAAATATGTTTGACTGGGGCCTTTAAAAAAAAAAAAAATTACTGTGAAGATTCTCTTTTAAGTACCTCATTCCTGCCTGCATTTATTTGCTGGGATTTCTTTCAGAGCAGCACCAGAGATGGTGACTTCTAAGCAAACTCAACTGGATATCTGTGAGAAGCAACGTCATCCCCCAACAATTATTTTATAAACAAAACACTGCCCAAATCAAATCTTCCTGGATTCATATTCCCTTGGTCTTCATTAGCTTGGCAATTTTCAAGTCACTGATGCCATCATGGTGAGGATATTTAGATTTTCTTATCAAAAATTTTTCATCCCTGCTTCTCCTCCCCTGTTCTCCAGGGTCGTTTTATCTAAAGAGGAACTGAGGGAAGGCCCTGGAGGCCCAGTGGCTGCTGGTGAGCCCCAACCTTCTGGAATTGCCTTCTGCCTTGGGTTTAGACTGCCAAATTCTTTTCCCTTTGTTTCCACAAAAAGAAAAAAAAAAAAAGGAAAAAAGGAAAAAAGAAGGAAAAAACCGGTTATATCCCATAACCAAGCCCAGCTATTCCCAGGATCAAGGAAAAAGGGGAAAGCCAGCCCAAGACAAGTAAGCTCAGGACATGCCAGCCAAAGACTTGATCCTGAAATGAGACTTTTCAGGAAATGTACCCTTTGTTCACATTCCAAAGCAATTTCTTTCTCAGCATCATATCCTTTCCAGAAAAAAAAAATCCTATTTATCACCTTAATGATCTATTTCTAAGCAGGGCTCAGAGAATAGGCCGTGTACCCATGGATTTCCTGACAGCATCCAACACTGATTATCCCACCCTGCGTGCAGAGAAAATGCTAATGAGGACTTTTGCAAATGAAAAGCCCCATGCTCTCAACACGTTCTTCATTTTCACTTGTCTTCCAGAGGAAAACAACAAAGGAAATTAAGCTTCATCTCACGCTCAGCCAGGATATAGAACTGGTTCTTTCAGAAAGGCATTTACCCAAACCTTTGACTTAGAATTCCCAGGCCTAACACAAGTAGGGATTTTTGGATGTGCTGCAGTTCCAGCACTGAAGCGGTGAGCAGTTTGCTGAGAATTTGTGCAGTCACTCAGAGTTCAGCCTCTGACAAGGCTTTCAAAAACAGCCACTAAAAAAAGGGCCAAGTGAAAATCTAACATGGCACCACTTCCTTTTTTAGGAGTGGTTTTCTTGCCAACTCCTGGAGCCCTGAGGCTGAAGGAAAACAATTCACTGAAGAATAAAATAACACCAGCATGAAGCCAGTGTGTGCTGGAGTTCCTGGTGTATTGCCTTCAAAAGTTGGGCAGACCAAGAAAACTGACTTGTCTGGTGACAATCTTTCACAAAATACTAACATTGAACTACTGTTATTTACTTGTTAAACTTTGAGAGTGATATGCCAGGAACATTCCTGAAAAATATTTCACTTCCCCAGAAAAACAGCATATCCCCCAATTTAGGTGGAGCACAGAAGTTGTAGCAGTTAAGTTGTTTTCCCCAAGTCTTTCAAGAGTCCAGGATGAAATACTCAACTGGCCACACACAAAAAATTCATGGTAGCCATTCATGTGTTGTGGAGTTCAGGAATTTCACGGGACCCAGACATTGTGGATCCCATATTCATCCATGATAAAAAGTGGGGGAGTACAGAGCAGGAATACAAACTAAGGGTTTGGGCAAACAAAGAGATGCTAAACGTCTTCCTGGAAGGTTTGAGGTGCTCACAAGACACCAGAGCGCACACAGCTCCATGCCCTGGGTGCTGTGTGGGCACTGGAGTGTAGTAAGTGGCGTCCACATCAAAGCTGCGTGAAAAATTCCTGGACTGCTCAAAGAATAAGGCACACTTTGATGCTCAAGGCTCTGGTAAACCAGATGTCCCTCCCTACCCTTGGCAGGCATTCCTGGGTCCCATCCCTGGAGCATTCCTGCCCCATCAGGGCAGGTGGAAGAGCTCCTACAGAGCCCTGGGGCTTGGGGACACCCTGGGGACACCCCAAGGTGTTGAAGACAGCCCTGCAGAGACTCCCAGAGAGTCAGGACATAAATCAAGGTCTCTCCCTTTGCCTTGAAAGGCAGCTCTGCTGCCTAGAAACCTTCCAGAAACTCAAAACAAAGTTATTTGGCTTCAGACACCTCTCAGAGTTCTGCACTCCCCCACAGAGGAATTCTAATCACCACTTGATCCTACCCTTTATTTTTGGTTATTAAGCCACTCAGATGCAAAAATATCCTTGGAGAAGGGTAGGGAGAACTTTGCTGTTCTCTTAATTGACTGTCCTTTCTGCACATCTCTTCCTTGGACTCACAGAGCCACTGGCTGATCAATTTTCTACAGAAGATGACAAACCCACCCCAAATATCTGCAGAGCTCAAACATTTAAATTTCCAGCTCCTTTGGAACAGGCAATTCAACCCTCCAGAAGGGCCAAATTAAAATTTATATGTTAGGAAACAAAATATTTTCAGATGCCAGCTGAAAGCTGACAGAGGCCAACTCAAAATATCCAGAATAAATCCTGTGCAGGCTATGAAAGAAATTGTGCCAACCAATATATACACACATAAAATATGCCAAATTTTACATATTTACACATATTTTTCATGTTAACCTTTACTTTTCCCAGCACTGAGTAGTGCACTGAGGGGAAATCTACCTTGTGATGGGGACAGGAAATTTGTGAGCAAAATACAAGAAGAGTACCCTGACTAGGAAATACTTGACAGGACACTGGGTGGGGCCCTGTTAATTGGAACATCCTATTTTCTGGGCTGTTCAAAGGCCAATTTGCTCAGCAGGTTCATGAGAACACATCTAGTAACAAGAAGTCTTCCGTTATCTTTCATTGTACTTTAAAAATAATGGCCTTAATTCTCTCTAATTACAGCTCAGAACAGGCTTATTTGACCTGCTGAAGTGGACTAGGTATCACATGCTCTTCCCTCTGTAACTATTTAACACTAAGAAAAATTCATAGTTTTATCTGATAAAATCTCAATAGTTTTCTTCAGTTTCCCCTCTGTGATTGTTCAGATTTTTTTTAACTTCACAAAATTATTCAATTTATAGTTAAAGAGTGGCATTTTTACATCCTTGTTTGGTAACCCCCAGGTATTATTTCAGCCCAGTCCTTATCATTCAGAGGGATTTACTGCATGCATCTAATTCTTCCATATTCTTCATTGATACCCTTCTCCCATGAAAAAAATATTCATTGGAAGAAAAAACATTGTAATAAAATCTATTTCCAGCCTGCAATAAAGGTGGAAGCAATACCTGGCTTTGGTAAATCACACACCAGCAACACCAAGCTCTTTGTAAAATCAATTCACAGAAGAGCAGAACAGGGGGAAGTTGGGATTTTTCCTGCATTGTCCTGCCAGACAAAGGCCCACTGTTCCCATCACACTGGGAATGAGACAAAAGTAGAGTGGGGACTGAACGTGGTGCAGTGTTGCTGTGCTGAGGACAAAGGGAATATCACAGCAGAGGGGGTGGATGCTAGGAAATGGCAACAAAGCAAATGCTTCACTTCCAGAAGACTTTACACTGGATAATAATGGAAGATTAATTACAGAGGGGCCTTGATTTGAACAAGGTTAAACAGAACAGCTCCCACCGTTGTGTTCAAGCAAAGTTCAAATGACATCATGTGGGAAAAAGTCACATCCTCAATCCAGAACATCTCCAAAGGAAGACTCGTACCAAACCAGCTGCCAATTTGAGAGGGAGGGACTCTGCCCCAGCTCTATCAAAGGAACTCTGTGCCTTTGATGCACTTTCCAGTGTACAGGGATGAGAACAAAAGATGCAAGGTACCCATGTGATATGCAGTGTTAATAGGGCCAAGCATTTCTTTCTACATGAAGTGATCAAAGTAAAATCCCAGTCCTGGCAGTGCCTCCTGTGACAGAACTCTCTGAAGGGTGGCTACTTTTATGAAAATGCTGAGCAACAGGAACACGAGTGACATCTCCACACAACTGCTGCCCTAAAGCAGCAGATACCTGCCAGGACAGGAGGAAAGGCTAAACATTAGCAGCATGAAGGTTATAAAAATCTGAGCAATAGGTGGTATATGCACAGACACACCTTCTGTCCCTCCCCTTTGTGCTCCTCTGAGAACAAACATAGGGTTTGAAGCTAGAGCAGAATTTCAAGTTGGAAATCCCAGAAAAGAGCAAATTATCCACTCTTAGGAATACCCAGCTATTATGTCAGTGCCTCTGCTGCTTGTGCATTGCAGGATAAAGCTGTGATGTGCAGCTGATGCAGAGCAGTTCTGTCAGCTCAAACCTACAACTACCAGCTACGATTGCTACAGTACCTGAGTGGGTCAGTTGAGACGCTGCTTCCTGTTTCCAGTGAAGTCCTGAGGTGACAGCAAAAAAATAAAATTATAAAGCATTAAAGTATAAACCCAATTAAAAGCATGAACTATTCAAAAATTCTATGTCCCTAAAAATGAATGACTTTACATTCTCTTCCTTCTTACTGACATTTCAGAGTACTTAGCATGCCATTAAACATGAGAGCAAATAAAAAGACACAAACAAAAAACCCACCACCCTTTCCTAGATTAGAGAGGGGGGAATTAGAGAAACCTTTGTCTGAATAAGTCACAAGTAGATCAATTTCCAATATTCTAAAAGCATTCCATCCTTCTGTGTCTAAGTAAGTGACTTTTACACTCTGGGGCTTTCTGCTCACTACCCAAAAAAGCAACTGTGGAGTTGTCCTGCAGAATTACTGCAGCACAAAGTTCAGGTCATTGTAAGGACTGAGGAACTTCTCTAGGTATGTTGATATTTGAGCAGCAATATTTAACATGCAGTGTGCTGTAATTACCCTTGCTCTCTCTGACTCCAGGTGTAGTACAATTTTATTTATATAATATAGATACATTTTTAGAGTGAAGCCAGTTTTTTTTCACAGGCTGTAATAAATCATCAGCCAAAGCCTCATTTTTTTTAATGGTTACTTGCATGCATCCATTTCTATCCCTTACACAAATGGCCACAGATCAACCTTTGCTCACAGAGCCATAAACATGTACAGTCTGTGGAAGTTCATAAAACTCACAGGAGAACTGCATTAATTATATTTACAGTGGCCATTCATAAATCAATGGTAAATCTTTACTTTGAATCCCAAGATTCCTAATTTGTTTACAAAAATAAACAGGGTGGTGTGAAGGGAGGAGGCCATAAAAGCAGCAAGAATTAGCTGTACGGAAATGGAAACAAACCATATTGTCCAAATAGCTTTTAACTAAAGCACTAAAGTTTTAAAATAGCTTTGGGGAGCTTATGCCACTCTGTAATTTGTTTGCTTCCCCAGTTCAGGATTTATGAATAGTGCTGAATTTTGAGGGGGTGGCTCACATTTGCCAGCTTTGTGGCTGGGTGTTGGTTTAACCACGGAAAAGGGTGAACTACATTTCCTTATAATGAAGTTTCCTGCTTCCCGCCATGTGCTGTGCAGGTGCCAGCCTGCTCACTCAGCGGGGCTTTTGCCTTGCCTTTAACCCAGACTTACAGAAAAAAATCTGCTCTGAGCAGTTTTGGCCCTTGGTGCATGAATAAATAAATAACTATTTCTCAGACACTGTCTTTGTGCAGCAGGGATGTGCTGTGCATACAGAGGAGATGCTAATGAGCAGTGATTAGCCCCAGCCCCAGCACACCCTGATGACACTGAGCACTCCTCACCTGGGGACTCCTTGCACAATCCCCAGGAGCAGGATCATAGCTTCATTAGGAATCCTGGCCCTCCTTCCTGTAGTCAGGCATCCTGGGTATTCCCCAGCATCCAAACCCTCAGTCAGGAGAGGCACTTCTATTTCTATATTTAGATACACCTAGGAAAAGCACAGCTCTCATAAAAAATAGCCCTCCTGGAGTTATAAACCACAGGCTTCTCACGGGTGGGAAAGACCTCCAGGATGAGTCCAACCATTCCCCTGACACTGCCAGGTCCATCAAACCCTGTCCCTCAGCACCACACCCAAATGTTTTCTGAGCAGTTCCAGGGCTGCTGATCCCAGCAGTGCCCTGGGCAGCCTGTGCCACTGCTTGTCAGCCCTCTCAGGGAAAAGCTTTTCCTAAAACCCAACCTAACCTCCCCTGGTGCAACTTCTATATGGTTTCTTAGGGGAAGATTAGGTATAGGAACAGTGGCAAAGACAGGAAAAGCTTCTGGAACAGATGTGGAGAAATTCCCTGCGTGAGACAGAGCCCCACACTGTGGGGAAAAAGATGGAAAACAAGCCCTACAAAGAAAGGCTACACCCCAGAATTGTTATAGCCCAGCCTTTTTACCTGCCACCCTGTCCTGGGGTGACATTATGGTGGCTTGTCCCTTGTATCCCCAATTGTGTGTTTTGTTTTGTCTACCTATCTCGGCTCCCTTCCGCCCCCCCCACTGTCTGTGTTTGGAACACTAGGTTTTTTGCTCACTTGGCTAACGCTTTGCTTCCTTTCGCTTGCCTCTGCTTAGCTCTGCCTTGCTTGCTTGCTTGCTTGCTTTAGTTTTGCTAATAGGTCTGCATACCTT
>PYHW01009353.1:613438-682839 GCA_013186435.1 Turdus rufiventris | reverse complement strand
GGGTGCCCACGGCACCGCCCCTGTCGGGTCTGGGGAGGCCCAGGGGCCCATGGCTGCCGGATGGAAGTGAGCCCGGGGGCTCGCGGCATCCCCCTCCTGGGTCCATGTGGGCCCGGGCGGGCCCAGGGGCCCATGTCCGCCGGATGGACGCAGGCCCGGGGGCCCGCGGTGCCACCCCTGTCGGGTCCTGGCGGGCCCAGGGGCTAATGGCTGCTGGGTGGAGGCAGGCCCGGGGGTCCACGGCACCGCTCCTCGCGGGTCTGGGCGGGCCTGGGCACCCGCGGCACCCCCCTCTCCCGGGTCCATGCGGGCTCGGGGGCCCGCGGCACCCCACTCTCCCGGGTCCACGCGGGCTCAGGGGCCCACGGCACCCCCCTCTCCCGGGTTCATGCGGGCTCGAGGGCCCGTGGCTGCCGGATGGAAGCAGGCCCAGGGGCCCGCGGCACCCTCCCCCCTCCCGGGTCCATGCGGGCTCGGGGACCCATGTCTGCCAGATGGAGGCAGGCCCGGGGGCCCGCGGCGCCACCCCCGTCGGGTCCTGGCGGGCCCGGGGGCCAATGGCTGCCGGCTGGGGGTGGGGCCTCGGCTAGCAACCTCGCAAGAAGAGCTGGGGGCGGAGCCTCGCTGCAAAAAAAAAAGTGTGCCCTATAGACGGGTGCGCCTTATCTGATCTATAATGTTGTGAGTTTTGCTGACTCCCGGCAGGTGCGCCTTATAGTCAGGTGTGCCTTATGGTCCTGAATTTACTGTAATTAAACTGGGCACATGGTGGAATAATTTCCTGTTAATGTGGCCAGCAGGAAACCTGAAGAATGTGTGTAATTGTTGGTAGTCACAACTGCTTTCAAGGCTAAAAGGATTATCTGAAGTATGGATATCCACAGCTCCTGGATCAGGAGCTTGTCTAGAACTTCCATCTGTGTCCATCAGCCCAGGAGTCGTGACCAGCCCAGTTCTGCAGTCCATCATGCAGGAGAAAATACAAATATTTCCAAGAAATCACTGGTCTAAAATTCAGACAGTAGGCTTTGGGTATCCACAGACAAAAACTATAAACACAATTCTAGTCAAGAGTTCTGTCCTGGAGCACAAAACAAGGCCACAGGCTCCAACTCTTGTTATTGGCACTGTGTGGTGAGCAGGAGCACATTCTCAGCCACTGGGTGTTTGTCTAAAAGATCTTATTCCACAATGTTTTAGCAGATTGAAGGGAAACAATAATTAGCTCTTGGCATCTTGTGCCATGATGCAAAGCTTTGGTTTATTTTGCTTTTTTGTGATGAAAGAAACTGGTTTTTGTAAATACAAAAATCAGTGTAATTGAAGGGTATTTTGGAAATAGTCTAAGATGGAGCTCCTTATGTTGTGTGACATAGAGAGGGTAGGGAATGAACACTGGAGAAGTGAAAATCTCCAGTGGTGTTTTGCTTGGCTGTGACAGCAGACAAGGAGTGTTACTGATCTGGGACTGCTACAGAGCCCTTCAACTCCTGCGTGTCCATGTGGAGCAGCGCCAGTGGGAACCACAGCGCATTTGGCAGGTGTCCCTGTGCCTTCAGTGAGCGTCAGTGTGACAGAGGAACCCAGAACTGGGCTCTGGCTGGGATGGATGAACAGGGACAGGCACTTCACAGCCCAGCCCCGTGTCCACACACCAGCCTTGCTTTTACCTCTGGTGATGGAGGGCAAAGTTCTGAGGAGGTTCTTCCTGGGCTGAGTGGATAATCCTGGGGGAGTCCCCACACTGATGGCTTGTTGCAGCTGCCTCCCCTCCTCAGGGTCCCCTAGGCAGCCTCCACCCTCTGGGCTCAATTTGCCTGGATAATGCTGAGCTGGGGCAGGAAAGACCCTTCCCGTCAGTGCAGATGGCTGCTACTGCTTCATTAGCTGATCACCAGAAGACAGAGGACACCACAGCACCACTCTCTTAGTGCTCGCAGAGCCTACAAATAACCACACAGCACAAGCACACATCCTGCAAGCAGCCAGAAAAATACCCAGTTTGAGAAAAGCCAAGATATTCTTCTGGCACGAAAACGCACAGTGGTGACAGATGAAATAATTGCAGCTGAAGCAAACCCCCAGCTTGATCCCAAATAAAGACTGCTTAAATATATCATCTTTGGCTAAGAAGGGAGATTCTCTTGGAGCATCAGAGTATAAAGATATGCTGTGTGCAGACAGCAGCTCTGAGGGGTAGGAGGGGAAAAGGCAGCTCTGAGCTCTGTCAGCATTGGTGCTTGCAATATTATGCTGCTGCATCCCTCTCACACTGAGGGAAGGAATGCAGAATAATACATTAAATATTTAAGACCCTGTCTGGGGTGTTGCTCAGCTAATAATTGCTGCTGCTTGGCACAGTTTCTTCCTAGAAGCTGGCAGCTCACAGAAGAAAGGGAAACCTTCTCATTGCAGGCTGGTGCTGTGATGCTCCACATGTTCACACACAAATGAGAATGAAATGCTTTCTTTATACTCCATAGTGCAGCTTCACCAAATAAAAATCTTTATACCCTTGCTTGAGGATGGTCTGGCACACTATGGATCCCAGTCTCAGTGCTCTATTTGGAAGGAAAGCCCAAAGCATCCAATCCCAACAGGCAGAAAGGACAGAAGGATCATCCTCAGCCAGGGCACCCCATCTTTCAGAAACAAAACTGGAAATGATAGTCCAGCCATTCAAAGAAAATAATCTCAAGCCATCAGGGAGGGCTCATTACCAAAAAACCCAAAAGTGCCCTGAGCTCAAGGGACCCAGGGCCTGGCAGTGCAGCTCCTGCCACACTCCTTTGCCTGATCTGCCCAACAAATGGCCCTGAAGGAACAAGCTGTGGAAATCCTCATTTGAATCTCATGGAGGGAGCTGATGAAGAGCTTGGTCTCCTCCCAGAACTCAGGGGGATCTGATGGAGCTGTGGCTGGAGCCCTGCAGCGATATTGCTCTGTCTGGAGCACGCTTTATCAGATGTGCAGCTGTGGTCTGCATTAATTAATTCTCTCACATTAACTGTGAGTGAATCCAGGCACTGCCAGGCACCAAGGGCAGGGCAGTGCCTGCCCTTCTCCCATCCCCTGGCCCTGGCACTGCCACTACCATGGGCCACAGCTAGCCAGGATGAACACTCCCCTTCCCTGGGACACACACCCAGTGACACAGCAGGGACGGAGCACAGGCAGGAGCTCCCAGGGAAGCTGGAGTGGCTCTGGCAGCTGCGTTCAGCAGATCCAGCTCAGCAAAGCTGTCTCCCTGTAGGTCTGGAAGTGGAACAGCTCCACTCCAGAGGATTCTACAGGATTGCATGGGTGAGTTGGGCACAGGGAAAACAGCACTCGACTGAGAGCAGTCCTTGGAACACAACGTGAAAATACACTTCAGGTGAAGCCTTTCTGCTGGACAGACACTTGAATAGCTGTGCTTAGAGAACTGGCACTGCTCACCTGTGGAAAGGAAGCTTTCAGAGGGAAGGGCCTTAAAGGACACCATGGAAATTCCTGCTTCTCATTTTCTCTTCTCATACATTTTGTTTCAAATATTTTAATGAGCCATTTATTCAAGGAAGTATTTAAACATGTGCTTAATGCTGCTCTTAGAAACAAAAAGCTTTCCTTGCTTGGGGCTCAAGTGAATTGCATTCCCAAAGGTGGGAATGTGCTGCACTCCTTGTGGGGTCTGAAGTGCTCCCAGCACTGGGAATGGAAACTAGCTTCACTGCCAGTCCTCAGAGCACAGCTTGTTTGCCCAGGTCACTCACATAGAACATTCATTTGCGCCCAAACACTCATTTTTACAACGTGCTTTCCAAATCAAGATATAATCACAGTATCTCAAAGAGATTTTAGATCTGTAAGAAAAGCAGTGTCTAGGAAACAAAGCCCAACATGACCCTGAAAGCCAGGAGGAAACAGCCAGACTAGCAAGGCTCAGCTGGCTTCATTAATTTCAGAACACTGTGCAAAAGCGAAATTGAATTTCCGTGTAAGGACAACAGAATTACATTAAATAAAACCCATTTGTGCTTGCAAACTTGGGACCTCCATTCCTAGAGCAGTCTGCACGAATAACAACAGGGGGACCTGGAGCAGCAGAAATGCTGTAATTTCTGTTTTGTAGTAACACACATGCTATACAGTGACAACGTTACTTGAAAAATTAACTTCCAAAAACTGCCATGAGCTAAATTAACTCCAACAACAACACCTGGAGGTTAATGGCCCTGATGTTTAGGATTTCACTGTCTGTTATTCAGGCAGCCCAGCCTTCTGCTGGGTTTTCCAAAAGAGCTGCAATCTTCCAAGCCTTGAACTCTGAGAAAAAAAAAAAAAAACAACAACAAACTTTATCAGGGCCCCACCCCAATGACAAGAAACAGTTTAGAATTTATTATCTTCTGAACATCTCCCCAGCACTTTTTTTCAAGGTGCTATCTTGCCAGAGGAAATTATTTCATATTAAAATATTGCAGTGATGTGGTTTTGGCTTTGTTAGAAGTGAAGCCCATCATTTCAATTGCACTTATTCCCAGAGTTACACAAACATCAGATGTTTATAAACAAGCTTCACTACTATTTGCAGCTCAAATTTAGAACCTTGAAAACAAAACCAACCCATACATGTGATGTGGGAATTGAGGTTTTCCAAAGAAGGAGAAAGATCATTGTGATAGCAGCAGCCAATTGTATATAACTAAGTTTGAAGACATTAAAGCTTCCAGATCTATTTTTAATCCCCTGTGAGGCCAAGGTCCAGCCTGCTAATGTAATCTGAAGCTGAAGTGTTTGAAAATGTCTTGTTCAACAACATGGTTGGACAAACTTGCTCTCCACCATGAGTCCTCACTGGTGTCCCTGGCCAGCAGCAGCTTTCCCTTTTTGTTTCTGCATCATCTGCACAGAAACAGATGCAGATGATGTGAGAGACACAAATCCCATAGCACTTTCATATTATGTGAAAGGTTCCTTGATGACTGTGGATGGAGCACTGGGGTTACCTGAGTTAGGCAAACTGCTCTACTCTGGGTGAGCAAAATCCCAGCAAACAGCTCAGAGAAACACCCTGCACAACTCCCCACACGCAGGGACCACCAACATCCCAGTCCTCCAAGCATCCTCCCATGGCATTTGAGATCACCCCACTTAAATACAACAGAAAACACAGGCTGGTGGGTAAACCTGAACTGCAGGTGTAATTTGTGTTTGAATGTCCTGTGTCCTTTTGCCAGCTGTACCACTGTCCTCCAAAACCAGCTCCCAGCAGCTTTGTGGCTGGATGTGGCACTCAGTGTCATGGTTTAGTTGAGGTGTTAGGACATGGCTTGGACTAGACGATCCTGAAGGTCTCATCTAACCATGTGATTCTGTGATTCTGCGCAAGTGATGCAGCGGAGGATAAAAACCTCACCAAGGTGAATACACAACGAACGCACACCAAACTGGCCACATTACATCACATCCTAAGACAGAAACTTACAAGAGCATCACTTGAAACTGAGCCTGTTCCTGTTGGTGCAGGTGCTGCAGGTGGATTTAAGCACACTGTGACAGCTCCTCCTGGCACTCAGGGGTGGCTCAGGGACACATTCCACTCCACTTTTTGCCTGGTTTTTAGGCGAAAGGTTTGTTTCTCACCTTCCCATCAGCAGCCCCTACATACCCAGCCCAGAGTGGGAGCTGGAGCACATCTGCAGCTGGAGCAGCTCCCTGGACTCTGCATCCCACAGGGACAGGAGAACAGCAGGGTCGGGCAGGAGCCTGCTCCCCTCCCAGATCCACAGGCAGCAGGAGCCCAGCCTGCACTACCAGGGCTCATTTATCACCTGCCATGACAAAGCCATTCATTCCTGCAGCTCTCCAGAACCATCAGCATTGCCATTTCAGAATTCACATGACTTCCACCCTATTTCAATACATCCACTCCCAATCAATGAATATTCCCCTGCACGTCAGTGCTGTTCTTCTGTGATCACCCAGCATTTCACATAAGCAGCACATTACAAGACACTGTGGACCAATGAGCATCCCTCTTTTGTTTCCCAGGAAATGTAGAGAATTACACATGCTGCTAAGTGTATTCAAAGTCCTACAATCCATAGGCTGCTTCCCTATCATTCAGCAAAGCTGCATTTATTATCTTAATCCCATCATTTCTCAAAAGGAAAATTGACAGATTAGCAGATTCAATGGCTTAAATTCTGGTGCACTCTGTCAGTCTGTCACAGGTTATGATGCTCCTTTTTAAAGACAGAAAACAACCTCTTTATCCCTCCACATGTACAGTCAATGTTTCAGTGATCCTACTCCTCTGCAGGCTCAAACCTACAGGCTGAAAAGGGTTAATATTTTTAAAAGCATCATTGCTTTCTGGAAGCAGAGGCCTACAAACCTAAGTTAAACTACATGCAATTAGCACGCTAGCAGAGAATCCAAACCCAGCTGGAGCTACGTCAGCAGGTCTGTGGCCAAACAACAAAAAATGGGGTTAGTGGTGTGTGTGCTGGGAAAGGATGGGCAGCTACAGAGCAGCTCCTCAACTGAAAGGAAACAGGATTTTCCAGCTAACTGGCAGTTTACTGTTATCAATTTACAGTAATAATAATTTTCACTGCCCTGAATTTTGATACTAAAAGGAGCCAGTTGAAACCACAATAAAATGACCGTGTGATTGACACAAGAGCTCCTGAGTGCTCCCCATATTCATCCTAAATTCCAGTATTTACAGTATAACAGTTCAGGGTGCCTTTGTATCCACGAGAGCTCATGCAGCTTCGGTGCAAACCTAGAAATCAGGATGGGCAGTCCCAGATGCATCCAAAGGTTCTGGCTGCCCTCTGGATGCAGCTGGATGTATTTGGAGGCCAACCATGCCTGGAAAATGCTCTGTATTTACACACATGCACACACAAAGTCCTGAAATTCTTTGGAAAAGTCCTCAAAACACAAAGAACATGTAAGGAAAATGTCAAAGTAAGCACTAAATGAGTCTTCCCCATTCCTCAGTTTTACTCAAAGACCATTTCATCATTTAACTTTTCCACACCAGAGAATCAGGTGGAAGAAACACCTGGCAGAAACCTGCACACCCTCCTGGAGGAGGCACCACTTAAGCTCAAGTTTAAGCACCACAGCCCCACATTTTCCCTTCCAGGTTACAGATTGAGCATCTTACAAGGACACTGACAAAAACTGCCCCCCAAATGTTCCTGCTCCTCAGGTAAATTGTGGGCTTTCTGCAGGGGGACTGATTGTGTGGCCAATACAGGTCCCTAATGAAACCTGAAAGCCAAGCTCAGCATTCATTTGGCCTCATCTGGAATAAAGACTTCCTGCAGCTCCACTATACACCTGAACCTTTGCCTCCCTTCATGGCTCTTTGATCATCCTTCAGTCTTTGATGAAAAACATCAAATGAGTTGATAGTGCCTATTTGTTGCTTTCGGCTTCTAAAAGCAGTTGCAGCTCCCTTGCCTTAGCCCTGGCTATTTCCTTCCTCCAGGCACTGAAGTAATCGACCAAGGAAAACTCGTCCCCACATCTCCCTTGGAACCCAGCATAAAATACAACACAAAACTTTCAGTGAGCTCCCTCAAATCAAAAAGAACTATTTGAAAAGATGACTCAATAGTGAAGTCATAAAGAATGTTCTGGTGGGCTCCTAAACAGCTCCAGGCACATGGAGAGCACCTCAACCCCAGGTTGGATGCTGGAGGCACCTCCAGCACTCTGGGAAGCTGAGAGTGGTGGGCACAGCTGAGCGTCACCCTCACAAAGGATTGAAGTGGCTTTAATCAGACTGATGCCTTAAGTTTTAAGTTTTTCTGTTCTGCTTGGGTGTGCAGCTTTTAGTTTTATACTAAGGGTTACTAGGATCTTTTCACAGGGTGGTGAAAACAAAACAGTCCAATTCCAGCTGGGGACTCAAGGACAATTTCTTCAAACTTCAGGCCCTAAGCATAAACAACGTGGAAAGAGGAGGGCGGGCAAGCAAGCAAGGAGGATGAAACTTCATGATCTGAGGCTCTTAATTGGACAGTTGACTTTTGTATGCAAATAGACTAAAACCTATAAAAATGAGAGGTCTCGTGACCAAGCCCTCTTTTGCTTCCATCTTGGAGCCATCTGGGCAGGGGCCACGACTGTGGCACTGGGACTGCCAAGGTGTGGCCTTTGAAGGCCTCTCAATAAATATCCGTTTTATTCCCCTTAACTCTGCCTAGCCTCTGTTCCAGCTCTTCTAGGCATCGAGACCAGCACGACCCCAGCACACAAAGTGGTTTGTCAGGGCCATCTGCCAGGGGCAGGGACGGTGCTGGCAGAGACAGCTCCTGATTAATAACAGCCAGGGCTGGGTGACAGGAGAAAATGATCTCAGTAACATGTCCTGATCGAGATTAATTATCTCACACCCCAGCCCCTGGCAAAAGTGTGTCGTAAAGCAGCAATTACAATTAATTGAATCCTCTGTAAAAATGAATTTAATTGAAGAGAGCAAGATGGATTTCCATGCTATCTCATTTTCAGGTATGCAATGCTCCAGTGATTGGCTGGAAAAAAAAAATTCAGAGGTGAATGAGATGTGACATACTTTCTTTAGGAAAAAATGCTTACACTAACTGGTCATAAATTGGGTTGATTTTACACATTTGTTCTAGGATCAGCCAAAGCATTAAAGGCCAAAGAGCAGACAAATAACATAAAAAAACCTAAATACCTGACTGGGTATGGAAGAGGAAGGACTTGCTTGAAGCACTAGAAATTAGAAAGGGACATACTTTCATTATATTGTTTTGCACATTTACACTTGAATATGGGAAGTAAACGCAAATCAAAGAAACAGCTCTCGGTTATTTGAAACTCCAGCTTCCCAGCTTGTTCAGCAAATAAACACAATTATTCTCAAATCTTCTCAAATCACAGGTCTACAGGGAAAACAGCAACACCTGCTTCCCACAGGAATGGCATTACATTCCTGCACATAAAGGTGTTAGCTGGGCACATGGAAGGGAGCCTTGTTCATCAGGGTCTGCAGAACCCTCCTATATCAGCGCCTTTATTTCATAGAAATTTTAACACCTAATGTTTGCACTGCACTCTTTGGTTTATAAACTTTGGTTTATGGGTTCACAGTGTGTTGGGGGAGGCAGGGTGGTCCAGGGAAGGTGTACCTGCCCATGGTAGGGGTGGCACTGGATGATTTTTAAGGTCTCTTCCAGCCCAAACACGCTGTGATTCTCTTCCATTCCACATCAACTGCACATCTGCTCTCCTTCTGACCCTGCAGTGTTCTGCTGCTAAAACCAAAACTGCCTGGCTCTGACAAGTCCCTCCCTTCCCCAGGAAGGTCCCCAAGGTCTCCTGGAGGGTCAGTGGCTGGAGACATCTCCGGGTCCCAGGAGGGAGCTAGATGGCAGCAGGGCTGAGGCACAAAAGGTCAGCTCATAGCTGGGAGCAGGAGGCTGGAGTGGATCCAGACATGGCCAAAAAAACTCTCCCTGAACTCATTAATGGCATTTCTCCTCGTGGATGGACTTGGTGCAGGCCTGTCTCTCCTCATCCATCCATTTGTGGCAGCTCAGCACAAGGAGTGATCCCTGATTCCAGAGAGGAACTTGGACCTGAAGCCTCGCCGAGCTCCCTGCCTGGACCCCAGGCTCATTCTGAACCCCAGAGCCACTTCCCTCTGCCAGAAGGGTGAGCCAAGGGAAGGAGGGGGACAAACATCCAGGGAATGGGGATAAAATACCTAGGGAATGGGATAAAATACCCAGGGAATAAGGATAAAATACTCAAGGAATGGGGATAAACACCCAGGGATTGGGGTATAATACCCAAGGAGTGGGATAAAATACCCAGGGTATGGGGATAAATACACAGGGAAGGGGGATACATACCCAGGGCTGCTCAGCTCAGCCCCTCCTGGACAGGGCCCTCCCAGCCCCGAGCAGTTGGTGCAGTTTGGGGAGTTAAAAGAAAATGGGAAACCCACCTGAACCACAGAACTACTGAGGTTGGAAAAGACCTCTTAAGATCCTAAATCCAACTTTCAGCTGAACACCCCCATGCCACTAAACTATGTCACAGAAAATGAGAGGAAAGATTCAGAATAGCAGACATTTTGTAAATACAGGTGTGATATAATTAACTATTATAAATTACTTTAGGAGAGGTAGAATAATAAACGTGGATTTTCTGCTGATTTATCAGCAGGTATATTTGTCTGGCAGTAATAAAATCTATAGATCATATTGTTTCATACCTTTTAATTATCAATTTATTTGAAAACCTACTAGCCTAGGAGAGGTATTTCTGTGTGTCTTGTTTTCATAGCCCTTCCCATCCCATACAAGTATCAGTGACTGGGATGTTAAAAACCCTCTGTGGCTTTTCCTGTGGTGTTAAACACAAACCTTCCCTTGAACATATCCTGCATTACATTCCAAAAAGGTGGTGGTACAAACAAACAAATAGTGTATTTAGGGTAATTATAAAATTTATAGACAACATTTGTGATAATAATTATAAAATATATAAACGACATTGACTGTAGGGCATCCTGCCATATACACCCATATATATATCCATATATATCCCGTGTTCAGTGTTCACAGGGTGCAGAAGTACATCGAGTTGGCTTCCTCCCTCCTTCGCAGCTCCATGGACTAAGCCAGGCAAGAGTGATTTACCGGGAAGGCTTCGGGAAGGCTGCACAGGAGCTCCCTCTAGCCCCCACGCCTGGAAATAGTCAATTATTGAAAAATAAAAAACCCTCAAACAAATTCTACCACCTCCTGCACGCAATCCTGGAACAACACAAAGCCAGCACTCCCACAGATGTTTGGATGTGTATTTTTGGGGTTGGATTTTCTGAAAACTCCCTGCTCCATTTCAGTATTCCAGGTGAAAAAGGAATTAGTGCTGAACGTCAAAAAGGTCCATTTGGCAAATAAATATTCTAGAATACAAATCCTGCAACACTGTGGCTCGGGGGGTTCTGGAGGGGGCTCAGCCTTCCCAAACAGGGAATTCCAAGTCCCCACCTCTTGGCAGTGACCTCAGGGGCTGTCCCAGTTGTGCTTCACTTCGGTGGCATTGCCATCCCTGGGCACCTGCTGAAGGAAGGAGCTGCCTGGACTATCAATCACATTATAATTCAAACTCCTTATGAATCCTGAGTTGCCTGGAATGGTGGTGATCTCTGTTCCATGACACAGCTGCTGGCTTGGCTAAGGGAGCATCTTGGCTGCAGCTGTGCTGAGATCTACATCCTGCTGCATTTTTCAGGGGATTATTTCTTCTCCTACATTGCACAGTATTTTCCTTCAGTTAGTTAAAATCTACTTTGGGAGATAAGTCTCTTCATTTATCTCAGCTGAACTGGTTTGGTTTTGGCTTTTATTTGCTTCATCTAGTGATGCACAAAAATCCATCTTATTCCAGCCCAGAGTGTCCACACTGCTCTGAGTTGTTTTAGTGACTTCCCACAGTTGTTAACGGAAAACAAATAATAAAAGAGCAGAAAATAACAGCAAGGCAGTGGTTGCTCTGCAAAGCTAGAAACTCACCCACCAGTTCCAGGCAAAACCATGTAAGAGCTGAATAGGTTTGCAAGGAGAACTCCATGCTGCAGAAGAAAACCAAACCAGCCTGATCCTAAATGTGCCTGAAGGTGCCGAAGGAGAAATTCCCCATCTGAACTCCCCCAAAGCAGCAGCTTCTTTACAGCCCTCTGAGTTCATGGAAGGAGAAAGTAAAAAAAAAAAAAAAAAAAAAAAAATTAAGTAAAATGCCATTTCTACTTCACCTTCCATCCCAAAATGCTCAATAAGACAGTCTTCACTCTTCACAAAAACAATGCAAATTGACCCAGGAATGGGAATTTTTTCTGCTGGTACATTTCTGTTTTATAATAACATGCAGTATTTTAGGTCATCTACTTCTATCTCTGGTTAAATAAGAGAGTCCCTACCAGCCTCTGCTGTTAAACACAGGGATGCACAGCATGTTTAATTCAGGCAGCCATGATTTATTTAAAGAGGGAAATGTTTACTCCTGCATTTCTGGCTTCCACTGCACCAGGGAAGGTCAGCTCTCTGTATGCTCCTGAAGAGAAAATGCCACAATTCAGGGATACTACAGCTACAAACTTACACTGGTCAAAATCCCAGCAACCCCTAATGACCCTATTTCCCCTTAATTGGAAAACTGCTGGGTAGAAACACCCCATGCTAGTGTCCTGTGACAGCCAATAATGCTGGTGAGGCTTTGCCTTTATTTTCTCATAAGACTCATCATTAACTGCCGCCACTTTCAGGATAATCACCCGCTTGCTCGGGGGTTTAATTTTCAGGGTTAAATCAGTCTTGCTTCTTTGTTTTCATTTGCACAGATAGATGAAAGGTACCCATAGAAAGATTGGGCAGACCTTCCCCTCTGCAAGGGAATAATTACAGTGCTGCAGAGTTCAGTTCACTGAGGAGAGGGTGGTAATCACTGTTTATGTCTGGGAGGGAGATAAGCAAGTAAAAATATCAGACATTACCACTATTTCTATCTTTGGGAAGCAACTCTGAGAAACTCTTAATTATAGAGCAAAAGACCCAAATGGTGAGCAGTGTTCAAATATTTCAGTGTTTTACCCTACCCAGTAAACATCAGAGCACTTCCAGGGATATAATAAACTGCAGTCATCCACTACACTATTTTTTGCACACATTATTTTGAAATTTTACAGTGGGAATGAGTGTTGTTTCTCTACATTGTAATGAAAAGTGATTAAGACACCTGTGAAACTAAGAACATTCAATACCAAAGAACAGCAGCAGCCACAGAGTGTGAACAGTGAGCAGAAATGATGCAGCAAGACTTGCAAATTCATGAAGGTGGATTATTCTTGCACCAGAAAATCCCTCCCCAGGCCTGGGACACTGCACAGTCACAGCCGAAACAAGCACAAGGAAACATTTCACAGCAAGGAGAGACAGTTGATCAAGTCTCACAGAAAAGCAAATTACCTGTACTCTGGTTTTACAGAGATTCCTCTGAGGGGAAAAAAGCGCATTGTAAAGATGAGAGAGAGCCTCAAGCTGCCTTCACAGTTCTTCCCTCCATGATCCTGGAGATCCTCCTTTTATCCCATCCTCAAAGCCACACACAAGCACAAATAAATATCTGCTTTTCTCCCCACATCAAGTCACCTCTACTTGTACATAAGCCCCAGAGAGTAGGCAGCAATATTTTACCTCATGATAGCAACTATAGATTTAAGAATATTTTTCCCCCTCCCAGTCCTTCTTTCCCATCATTTTCAGGGTAGTAAATGCCACTGCAGAGAAATTCTGCTCCCTGGTATATCTGCTTGCATTGGTTAAGTTTGGAAGACCCAATCAGCAGAAATTATCTGGTTATTTTAGAGCCACAGGATATGTCTGGAAAGGTGTAACCAAACAAGAGCCTTGTGGACAGTGGGAACTTGGACATCCATGGACACAATCTCATTTATCCAGCTGTAGTCATGGGGCTGCAAGTTCATTCCTTCAGTGACAACCTCATGCACAGCTTTGAGAGAAATATTTTCATTGATGAGGAAACAGAAGCCCATGAGCAGTGATCTGGTCCTCTGGTTGATCCAAGACTTGCACTGAGGCCAACGAAAGAAGACAGAGTTCAAAGCCACTTAGGATGGAAGCAGACATGGAGAGGGGATCTGCTGCCACAACAGAAATGTGCTGGCTCCTCAGAACCTGCACCAAGGAAAGGAAGAAGGGTTCATCTCTATGCAGTAGCATCCATAAAATGTTGGTGTGAAACAAACTTAAAGCAGCCTAATAGAGACTCTCACAAGAGCTGCCCTCCCACCCCACATCTGGGAGAGAAAAAATCCCCTTGGGCTGTGCCCTCCACACCACACAGCAACAAAACTCACACTACACCTCAAGACTTATGGTACTGTTTATTTTAGTTGAAAATAAAGTGTGCACTATAGGAATCTGTTTACAGCTATGTTCTCAGAAATGGGCAGGAGGAGAGAGCTGTGGGGAGGCCTGGAGAGGAGGCATGGCTCAAACTGGCAGCACAGGGTCCCGTGGCAGTGCCAGTCCAGGCACACAGAAAGGGAGGAGAGGAGAGATGGGCTGGATGAACACTGGGCAGTGGAGCACTGACTGAGCCCAGCTTCGTTGTTATCTTGAGGATGGGCTACTAGACCCCGAAGGTGGACAGCAGAACTGGTGCATGCCATTATCTTCCCTGCCAAGGAAGGGGAGGGGGGTGGGGGCAAGAAAGAAAAGAGATACAGGAAGAGAATCACAGGGAACAGCATTAGGAAAATTCACTTGAAATCTGCTTTTGTTTTCAAATCCACAAATACTGTGAGTTGTTTGTAAGCACCACCCAGTTAACCCATTTCCATCTCAGAGACAGGACCCTCCACAAAGGGAAGAGCACCCCAGCGAGCCAAGGCCAATGCTGGTGACTTAAACTCTCAGAAAAGTACAGCTTTGAAAGGGCCACTTCTGTTTTTCCCATTAGAAAAATTACATTAGGTAGTCATGTACATACGCAGCCTAATGTGACCATGGCCCCTTATTTTTACCACGTTTCAAACTTCCCACAGGAATTTTCAGCACCCACATTCTGCTGGAAGTGCAGAACAGATGCATGCCCCTTCTGTGGGCAGCTCATGCACACAAATCCTGGGGATGACCAGGTCTGCTCTCCACTCCCCCTCCCTCCTCAGGTGCAAGGAAGAGCTCTGTCTCCAGGAGTTGCCAGCATCATGAACAGTGCCATGAGGCAGGAGAAGTTTGGAATACCCACATCTGTAATGCTAAAAGTGCTTTATGGCAGGGAAAGAGATGCTGGCATGGCAGGGAGCTCCAGCGAGGCCACTTCTGAACCAGTGACACAACCACGAGGGGCTATTCCCTTGAAAGTAAAGAACAGGCTAAAGGAGGAGGATGGAAAGGAACACAATGAAGGAAGAAAAACAAGAAAATCCAAACCCAAATTTCAGGCTATCCTGCCAGTTCTGATTGTGCTCAGGAACACAATCCACCATTTGCATTCCCTGCATCACGCAAGTGTCAAGTGGAAAATTACAAGTATTACCCTAATTATGCCAGCTTTCCTTTGCCACAGGGTGTGAGCACAGCTGCCTTATGTAATCAGCTGAACCTCACATGGACTTAGGGCAGGATTTGGTGACAGTTTGGATCTGGTTTGCTCTGTCCATCTGCATCCTGCTTCTCTGGGCAATGTGCTGCTGGTCTGGGCAATGCTGCTCTCCTTTGCTCAGTTTGAAAATTAAAATACCATAAAGCTTTTACATCTCTGCATATTCTAGAGAGAGCTTTAACATGCTGAGGGATACAGCTAGGCAATTGCAGTTACAAATTAGATCCCTATTCAATATTTTTTGGGTAGAAAATGTCAGTGAATAGTCATATCAGTACTAAAAAGAATTCTGAATACAGCTCCTTCAGATATGTCTTCACCTGGGATTAAGCACTGACTGGAAGCTACTACAAGACCAGGGATTCTGCTGCAGGGTGTGGCATGTCTCTAGAGGTGTTTGTAGGGAGGACACAAGAAATATTTGCTTTGTGTCTCCGGGAAGAGTACAGTGCCCAGCAGTGGGAAAAAAGAAACTGAGAGGTGCAAAGTACATTTATCTATAAAGGGATATTTTTCATTTTGAGGATATAAGCTATTTCCCAGTTTTCCCTGGCAGTGCTAGTGTGCAAGAATTCCCACTCTTGAGAAGAGTTAAGGAAAACCAAACCACTCCAGTACATGATAGAAGCATCTGAAAGCTCAGTATTGTTGCAGGGGGAGCCTCTGTGTTAACCAGTTATGGTGGCAAAATAGCTCTAAAGCCTCCCAGGGGCTCAGACAGAAAGAAATGGCACAATCAATCCTTCTATCATTGTCCACACAGCGGTTTGTTTCATGTAAGCCAACATTACCTGGTGAAATAAAGATTCCACATTAAAATTTCACAAGTAGAGTATTTTCAGAATGATGGTTTTACCTCCCAGAGGTGCTGATTAAACATTAAGCAGGCAGAGACTGCAAGAAAATGATGGGATTTCTTTGGTACTATAAGATCCTTTGCATTATCATTTTGTTTTCACAGGTCTCACTGGGGAAAAAAAAAGAAAAGAAAAGAAAAATCTCTAGCTTCATGATTTAAAATATGGTCTTTGGACATGATACGGGCATCTAATTTGAGATTAGAATGATGGAAGGTAGTGTGGATGGAGACAGGAGTGAATGACAGCCAACATTTCATGCAAATCAGAAGGAGGAAATCACAGTTATGAATAAACACATCAGATGGAAAGATGCTCAAACATTAGTGGTAGGCAAATCTGTCCACAGTTGCAGTTTGCATATATCAGCCTGTTCCATTCCCACACAGGGAGTGCAGACAGGAGTAGGGCTGGAGGTCCCCAGCATGGGCACTTCTGGATGTGGAATTTTGCTGTGTGTGAGGTACCTGCACAGATGGGCTGAGGCTCTGATTGAAGTTTGCTTAATGATGTGTCACAGAATCCCAGACTGGTTTGGGTTGGAAGGGACCTCAAAGCCCATCCAGTGCCACCCCTGCCCTGGGCAGGGACACCTTCCCCTGTCCCAGGCTGCTCCAAGCCCCAGTGTCCAGCCTGGCCTTGCACACTGCCAGGGATCCAGGGGCAGCCACAGCTGCTCTGGGACTTCCAGCCCACCCTCACTGGGAGGAATTTCTTGCCCACATCTATTCTAAACCTACTCTCTGTCAGTTTAAAGCCATAAGCATGTTTAGAAAAAACTGGGAACAAACTTCCTCAGACAAGGTACAGAGGAGATTAAATTCCTTTCTCATTTTATCTCTGGGCTTTGCTCAGCTCAGATTCCACCTGTGAGGCCTCTGAGATGATGATACAGCTGCATCAAGCTAGAGGCTCAGCAGCTGAAGTACAGGACTACCTGGATTTCTACTTTTGGAAGCCTCTCTGGGGTGTCCTGCATTTCCTTTATTTTGCCCTTCACACCAGATATAAAATCTGCATTCCAATGATGTCTAACAAACCCAGAGCAGCTCCTGGAACCTTCTAATCGAAGGCTGCTGTTCTCAAGGCCCTATTCGGGAGGCAGGAAGGGGAAAGGAATAAGAGAAGCCAAGCTACAGATATATCTGGTCTATTTTTTAATTCCCAAACAGAAATAACCCAAAAAGAGCAAGCAGAGGAGGCATATGGGCTAACTGGAACCCAGACAAGTATCTAGCAGGAAGGACGTGACATGCTCAGGCTTCCCAAGACTTCCCCTGTAATAGAAGAATGCAAAATAACTTGTATTATTTCTGTCTCTTTTGAGCATTGTAAAATGAATGAGGGATTACTGCAATAGATGCAGTTATTAAAAATGCATTATTTCCCTATTAACAATTCAAAACAGATGCCAAAGATTGTCTCAACTAGAAATAAAACTGCTGGAGTGAATAAAACATCCAGCAATTAGCCAGCATGTGAATAAAACATCCAGCAAATCAGAGATGCTCCAGATTTCACTGTAGTGCATTCATTAATTGCTTCTTTCAGAGCAAATTTAATTTTTAATTCTGGGCTACAAAATTAATCCCTGTGTATTTTCTAAATAAAGCCTCAAAACTGAAGTCAGACCAAAGCATTCACGTCTATTAGTTTTGTTTCTAATGATTTCTATTTATAAATTGATAAATGGGAAGACTAAAAGCTAAATTTAATTCCATTAAGTGTATGTAGAAATGCAAAGCCCAATCCTGTTAGATCTCTAGTAGCTCATTTTCATTCACAGCCATGGTATCCCCTTGTACAGGTCCTGTACAAAAACAGGTGCATCATTTGCACTTGACTCAGAGACTGCAGTTGTAGGGATGGCAGTTGGGATAGAACAACTTCAGAAACTGAAATTATGGGTACACCAAACCAATTCCTGTTACATGATTGTAACAGCCTGGCTCCAGCACAGCAGCATGTCTGTGAGTAGGGACAGTACTAACACCGCTGTGTAATTTGAAATTAAATTCTATGGACTACAATTTTCTATTTTGCAATTCTTTTTAATTGTTCCCAAGGACAGAGTGGGATGTGGGATGAAGGATAGTTTGTGTTGGAAAGGCCTTGTGGAGGTGTGGACAGTGCAGTCCTTGCTCAGAGCAGGGCACAGGCAGTGGTGCCTCACTGAGCTGAGCGTGGCTGAGGACAGAGACCCCAGTTCCTCTGCTGGCCTCTGTTCCAATGTCTGACCAAGTTCATGCTGAAATTCCCCCTCTCTCTACCTTGTATTTAACTGGAATTTTCCTTACTGCAATTTGTTTTGCTTGCCTCTTGTCCCTGGCAGAGACTGGCTGCAGCTTTTCCACATTCTCCTATTCACAGAAGCCCAGACTGGTCTGGGTTAAAGCCATGGGCATGGAGTGCCCCCAGTGTCCCTCCAAATCCCAATGTCCAGCCTGGCCTTGAACACTTCCAGGAATCCAGGGGCTTCTCTGGGCACCCTGTGCCAGGATTTGACAACTCTTCCAGTAAAGAATTTTTCCCTGGTGTCTACCCTGAGCCTCCCCTGGCCCAGCCTGAGGCCATTCTCTCTCCTCCTGTCCCTGGTCCCTGGCAGCAGAGCCACATTTCCCCTGGCTCTCCCCTCCTGCCCGGTCGTTGCACAGAGCCACAAGTTCCCCCCTGAGCTTAAACTTCCCTGAGAGCAAACAAGGCCAGGGATGGGCTCCTTGCCAGCCCCCAGTCCTGAACCAGCAGCTGAAAATCTCACAGCACGCACTTGGGCACTCTTAAGAGCTGCACAACCTTTACACATCCGGAGCAGGGAATTCCTGTCCTCACTGCACAAAAAAAAAAAAAAAAAGCCCTGAAGAAATCCATATTTTTCAAGCATGAAGCTATGCTTCTCTAAGCTTTAGTTCCAGAAGAAATATTAGTGATAAAAGTAACACCCTACATGGAGCAAGACACTGCAACATTCAAGGAACAGCTGGTTTTCCCACTAACATCCCTACAGGAAGATCCTTAAAATTAAAGCACTATCAACTAAAGACATAGGGAAACTAAAAGCCTCAATAAAAAGCAAGCAGGGAATCTGAGAATTTTCAGGCCCTGCTCCTCACCAAAGGAATATTGAGCTGTCTTACAACTCAACTATGGACTCACCACCACCAAATAAATGAAGGGCTCTGATGGGAGGACAAAACCAAACACACAAACAGACGCTGCAACATAAACCAACACGGTGAATCCAAGCATGACGTTAGAGGTAACTAAGGGATGAAATATTCAATCCAGAAATATGTTTATGCATTTACAGATTTAGGATTCATTGTTTGCTTTTGTCTTTCCTTATTACCCATGCAAAATGATTTTGTTTTTTCAGCACCAGGCTTCCAATATTTTTATATTAATATTATTCATGAGCTGGCAATTTTCACTAAATTTATCACTAATAGCAGAAGTAAAAATTCAAGACAGTATTTTCCGTGGCATGCACAGGTTTTTAACAGTTTTCACATTTCCAATGACTTAAATTAGCTGTCCTTTGATGCTTCTCTAAGATGCTACAATAAATACTGGCACTGACAATGAATTGTACTATGGGATGTAATTGCTGCTTTCCACATTGGATCAAAGAGAACACATAGATAGTAAAGGAATCTATGTTTAAAAAAGCACTTTGAGCTGGAAAACATGTATTTTTAATGTACACAGGGGAGACTGCTTGGCCTTGAGGGCCTGAATGTGTTTAAAGCCCCCTTATTTCATTCAAATCCAAGGCAGTACTGAGCCCTGGGTAGGTCCATGCCTTTCACCTTCAGGGAGTTAAACATGTGGATGAATTTCTCAGCTACTGGCATAGAGTAGGCAGGGGTGAAAAAAAGTGTTGCTCAGAACAACATCAATATACTCCATAGATTATATAAATATTCCAGCATATTTGTCATGTGAGAGCTAAGCCTGCACCTGCCTTCTCCCTATCTTTGCAAGCCCAGGGGGATGTGCCTCTTAAAGCACACGACACTCATTTTACTGAGTAATTCCAGAATGCCTGAGAGAAGGACTCACTGCAGTGATGGCTCTATTCACAGCTACTCTACAAGACGTCAAAAATATTGGATGTTTATTCCAATATTCTTGTTTTGTTGGTTTGTTTTGGGTTTTTTTTTCTTTTAAAACTTGAGCAATTATTACTTGGCTGGTGTCAAATGGCAACATCAGATCTCTGTCCAAAAAGCAGCAGTGGGTGGAGCATGTCTACTCTTACCTGTGCTCTGAGTGTGTGGCAGGGACAGCTAGCTGGGAATGGTACAATGGAGCTGGACAGCAAAACTGGTGCAGAGTATTTAAAGACCTACGACACAAGGAAAAACACAGAGTCAAACCACCAGGTGTTGCAAAAGGGGCTTTTGAGGGGAAGGCAGTTGATAACAGGAATATTGGAAACTCACAAGAATGGTGACTGAAATTTGAGGCACAGCTGTCATTTCTGGATCCCAGGGGACAAAGGGGAACAGTCCCACGTTTTAAATGCACACATCAAAATGATGGTGAGGAGCTGTTGCAATGAAGAATCAATCAAAGGTTTATTGCAAGACTAAGATCAAATGCCAGTTTAAGGCTTGGAATTTGCCTTGTCACGTGGAAGGAAGGCAAAAGCTGAAACACTGAGGGTTAAAATCCCTACGGAAATGAAGCTTTAGGCTTGCATCTTACTTTGCACCAGTCAGGCTGTTCTCTGTTCACGGAATTAAAGCACAGTGTTCTGAATGAGGAGAGAAAATGCAATGGACATGGACAGAAGGCTTTCTTCAAGCCCAGCAATTACAAACATATTGCAAAATAAACAATTTGAAAATGTGAAAGATCCTGAGTTTCACCTGTGTTTCAAACAATATTCAGAACTGTGCAATAGCAGTTTAATCGCTATCATTTGTTCTAAGCCTAGAAAGAAAACAACAAAAACACTTTACAGCACAAAGATATTCTTCACCCCAGATCATTAGATTGGTATTGTGTCACTAAAACAAAGAGGAGTCACAAAACCAGACAAGGGGCCACATCTGAAGGAAAACTTGGGAAATCTTTAAACACCACCAAGCACACATCCCTGGTGTTTGTGCCAGGAAACATTAAACAAGGCTTAGCACAGCAAGTCCTTCATAATAAATCCAGCTAATCAAATTTCTCAGGACACAGCATTCTTCTAGGAAATCATAAAAAAATAATATCTCCGAGCTCTCTGAGTGGGCACCTGTGGAAGAGAGAGCCACTAAACTGAAAATCCTCATTTTACTTGTGAACATCCAACCTGGTAGTTAACAGAGGGTGTGGGTGTGTGTGCGTGTTGGGGTACACAAATGCACTTTTTAACTCCCCATCTTTCTCTTGGTGTTTTGACAGAAGTCTCAGAAGATTGATGTTGATTCTTCTGCATCCCTGAGGCTTAAAGTGAATCCTGTGAGGTCACTTTCTTACAAGATCAAACAGAATGGTTAAACAAAAAGAAGCCAGGCTTTGTTCAGGAAGGAGTAAGTTACTAATCCCTAGGAAAAAAGACGAAGTCAGCCTGTTCTGATTCCTGCTGCCAACACTGTGTCAGCAAGTGCAGGGCCAGGATCAGCTGGATTTTCTGTTTATAGGTGGTAATTCCTCTAGGTACTTGAGCTTTTGGAATTACAAACACAAGGCACCTCCCCAGCATGGGATGTACCCTGCTAACACCTCACAGGGCATAGGTACTCATGGGGGCACTGTCAAACCCCTTGGAAAGACAAAAAAAATCAAAAGATCAACACTGAAAACGTTGACTGGCCATATCAAAGCAGCCAGGACATGCCAAAGCTGGATTTTCTGACAGGAAGAACACACAGTATTGCACACAAGTTGCTCCTTTCCTGGGGCAGCAGGCTGTGAGAGCAGGGCACGAGTTCACACGGGCAAGGGAACTGCTCACATGGAGGCACTGCTGCCTTGGCATGCCTGCTTTTTTCCAGTAGAAGGAAAAGAAGGAAATGGAGCAAATCAGTAGGAGAGCGTTCCAGATTCCATTCCCACCACTGTTTTTTTTCCACACAGATCTCTCTTTCTTCAGAGAATTAACCAGTGAAATATGAAAGAATATGAAAGAATATCTCTGGATTCAGGTCTGCTCAACAAAGCTTTTTGAACAGAGTTTGCTCCTGGCTCTTCCAAAAGGATTCTGTCCACAAGGCTCTGTGAATCTGTCCTACTCTGACCTTCCTGCATTCCAAAAGAACCTGAACAGTAAAGAAGGAAGCTCTCCCAGTGCTCTTGTTAGGGCTTGTACTCACCCATGGCACAGGATTGGGGTCAGGAGGTCACCTGGGCGAATGTAACTGTGAGAGCAGATGGGAGCTCCAAAGGTTTGGAGGAGGTGCCTCCACTGTCCCAGGGCTGCACGAGGTAACACGGGTGACAAGGTTCAGCTGCAGGCTGGGACTGAGGTGCCCCCAGTCTCTGCTGTCCAACACAGCAGCTGCATCCCCAGACAGGATCTTTGTACCACCACAGACAGAGGAAACACAAGGTCTGGACTCTGCTCCAAATTTTAAAATTCAGGAATAGCTTCACTCTGTTTGGATTCCTCCAAACCTCACTGATTGATGTCAGCCTGACCGTGGTGAGGCTCAGGCTTTACAGACCCTAACTGATACTAATTCTACCCAAAGCAATGGGGTAAATCTGCTTCTGGAATGTAAGGTTCATATGTGGCATTTTGTGCCTTCAATCACCTGCCAAAACAGCACTTGCAATCATTTACCCTTCTGCAATATACCACAGAATGTTTAAGGTTCTAATCAATTTTTTTTCGTTTGGCTTGGTTGGAGTTTTAATTATTTTTTAACCTTCAGAGCTATATGTTGCAATCACCCTTCAACACAAGTTTGCATTCAAGCTAGAATTCATTTACTGATTTTTAACACATAAAGACATCAGAAGAAACCCATTTCAATCATTTGGAGGAGGAATTAGTCACTTCTGTTCACAGTCTCACAGATACTCAGAAGATGTTTCCACATCTGTAGCTGATGTTCTTCAGGGGAGGATTTAGGATTACAAAGAGAGCACAGGCACCTCAGCACCAGCATAAGACAAAGGACTGAAGTGACAAATGCTGCTTCTGCTAATTTCAATTTCTGGCCCATTGCTGCAACACCAGTGCACATGGAAGTTTGGCCATTTCCCACTTTCAGGCCAAGTTCCTTCCAGCTCTGCCCTTGTGAGAGCAGCTCCTTGTAAATCCCCACACAAGGATCTTGTGAGAGCAGATGAGTCCACCAGTAAAACCATAGCCAAATCTGACCCGAGCCCTCGACATCTCTTTCCCCTCGAACAGGAGAAACCCAGCTCCTCCTGGAGCACACAGACCCCAGGCAGGTGTGCCTGTGCCTCTCACCCCCGTGCAAATCCCATTATGTTTGCCATTAGAATCCACTCATTTTAACAGCAAACAGAAATGACCCTTCTTTTTAATCTTCTGGGTTTAGAGCTTTGCTCAGATGTACAAATAAACAGAAATTGATTACTGGTCATCACATCAAGCCACAATTATTTTTATTTTTTCCTTTCATTTTCTCTTGCAATCCCCAACAAACCTCCCAAACTCGTAAGACAGTTTTCTCAATATTGGCTTTTAAACACCCTGGGAGAACAGAATATGAGGCTGTTAACCTGAAATTGCTTTTGCTCTAACAGTTTATCCTGTGCTTTCACAATGTGCTGGGAGCCAGCAGATGCTTCTGGCAGGATTGGGAGCCTGGAGGCAGCTTGTCCCCTCTCCCTGCACAGGACATCATGGTGAGCACAGGACATCCACCCACCCTTGCTTATTCTACTGCTGTTGGATTTTCAGCAGGTGCAAACCTGAGAGTGGGTCAGAATTATAAAACCATCACTCTCTGAGAGCTCTTTTCCTACAAGAGCTTCCAAACAGAAAGCCTGAGACTGAGGGAAATTGGAGCAGGAGCACAGCTGGAAGGAGTCTGTCTGGAGTTAATGATGTGGCTGATGAGAGGAGCTGCTCAGAACCTTCAGTGTCCTTCGCTGCTGCCCTCTCCCAGAGCCACGACTTCATTCACCATTCCTCCTCTGCTCTGAAACAACAATCTGTTCCCTTCCATCTGCCAGGATTCTTCCCTTTCTTCTGGCACATTTTTCCATAATGTGCATGTTGCAATGCATGTGTGGAAAAAATAATCCCAGCCCAGGCTGCTGTCCTGCCTCAGATACCCGTGTGCACCCAATCCTTCTAAAATCAGCCTGGGAGCCACAGGAGGGACAGACAAATTCAGCCCCTATTTCAGCCCATTGACTCCATGTCAGCTGAGCTAGCCAAGAATGGTTTGTTTGACTGGAATTAGAATGGTTTGTTTGACTGGAATTATTAATAGGAATATTTGCATTTCCCAATGTTTTATCCTGTTGAAGAGTAAAGTTATTTTACAAGTTGAATTTTTTTTTCTCATTTTGATCCAGAGTTATGGCAACAACAGAGATTAGAAAAGACTGTAGTTAAAAACTAATAAAGTCTGTCCTGTTCTTGTTTAATAAATCTAACCACTACTTTCATGAGGAACAACATTTGAAATATAATCAAAAGGATAGGTAAAGAGGTAATGAACAGTAAAAGCCTCCATAATAATATGGACTCACATCAACTCCAGCTAAATGCTTGCTAATTAACAAGTTTATTAACCTGCTAGAAGGGCCTCCAGAATGAAAATCCTGACCCATGCTACGTGACAAGCTTTTGGAAAGCAGAAAAAGTAGCAGGAAGCTTTTCATGGCAGCTCCCATTGTCCCAGCCCAGGTGTGACTGCAGCTGTCTACGGCTGTGGCCACTTCAAGGTGATTAAACATAGACACATTCCCATTTCCAAGGACAAATTCCTACTGTTCTTTACCCAAAATACACAGGACAGTAGGGTTTTGGCTTTTGAAACAGCACCGAAAAGCATGCTCTTTTTTCCCATTCATTTCACCCCACTGCATGTCCAGCAGCCAGGCACGTCAAGGAGAGGCTGTGGTGGCACACAGAAAATATTATGGTTTTTTCACGGTGTTGTTATTATTAATTAAGTTCCTGGCCCACACTCTTTTGGATGGCAACCCCACAACATAAAATGCTGCTATCGCTTTTATGGTTCATATATAAAAACCTTCCAGTTCACAGCAGAGACCACCACACACTGCAGGAGAACCACAACTCCTCCCTTCATTCCCTGTGCACAAAATAGCTCTTTGGGCACAGCACACCAAATCCCAGGGAGGCAACAGGAGAGCTCCTGGCAGGTAAACACCAGTGTAATTACTCTGTACATAGTTTGAAAGTCAAAAAACCACCCACATATCACAAACAGCACAGTCGTATGTTGCAGAGCTGCTCTGCTGCCATCTCCTTCCATTTCTGCCTCCCCTTCAATGCAATAGTCAGAACCCGGTTAAAAGCATTCTAGAATTCCATTTTGTCTTCACAGAAATGAAAGATGTTTTCACCAGCTACATGGATGCTCAATAAAACCTGCAGTTCCAAACCAGCAGCACACACAGTCCAGAGTACAGACCACTGGATTTTGTTCCAGAATTCATCAAATTTGGTTGTCATCAAAATGATTTAATAGCAGCATTTGTACACGGCGCAGCAGAAGAGCAGACTGGGAGTTCTTGTTTGGAATAATGTTTCCCTTTGTGTATTCCCAACTCAAGTGCCCACAGCTGGATTTTAATGGAATCATCAGGCACACTCTCAATGACCTCTCCTCCATCAAAGCGCCTGCAAATAATTGTCATCTCCTGGGAGAATGGAACCACGACAGGCCCAGCATACTAAATAAGGAACAGCCATTATTTTGTCCCATCCTAGAACACAACACTTATTAGCATTACAGAGAATTATAAATAATTAATATAAACTTTTTTTTGGTTTCATGAAAATTCAGTACGAGCCTACACAAAGAGGCAGGAGGGATCCTCCTGCATCCCTGCTAAGTTTGCTCCAATCCGAGGTTAGCTGGAACTAGGGTAAATTTAATTAAGACTATTAATATGTAGACACTTATAATTAGAAAAATTTCCTCTTAAGTCTTACTAGAACCCCATCTATGGTGCAGGGTGACATAGAATAATTTGCAGGACTCATGCAATGCACTTGTGTCAGTTATGCTTACTGGGAGCTGCCAAAATCTGTAGAAAAGACCCCACACAATCCAAACCCAGAAATTAAGAGCAGAGTTATGGGAGAAGGAAAATATCTTTTAGATTAAATCAGAGAGTGGATATATTAACCAGACCTTTTCTGTATGTCCCACATCATTAAATCAGGTCCCAGAAATCCTCAAGAAACTCCTAACTCCCATTACAGGGCACAGCCACATTTATAATCTCACAGAGCAATGACCATAGCAAACCCACAGCTCAACAGTGCCAGTTATACATACTGGATTTGCAGCTTATGAAAGAGGAAAAATATCAAAACACAAAGAATGAAATTACCCAGATACAGCGTGAGAGATTTACAGCAAGGCAAATCCCTTTACTTAAAACAATGCTCCATTGACATATTTTCTACTCAGTGCAGCAGCTGAAAAAAAATGCTTTCACTAATCGGAGTAGAGTGACACTGGTGTTCAGCTTTCTTTAGAACAGCAACAACCAGGCTTTCTACACTTTAAGATGAAAAAGGTATTTTTATCTTAAAAAATACATTCAATGGCTAAGATCTTTGGCATATACAGTAATTTCATGATTATAAGCCGCACCATTTTGACTAAAATTTTGGTCTGAACTCGAAGTGTGGCTTATAATCAGGTGTGGCTCATATATGGACAAAGAACAAAAAGTTGCTGTTTTAGTTTGGAAGACAGGTGTCTGCTGAGAAAAGCAGGAGCTTCTCTTTGAAATGGAGAATGTAAATCCCCTCCCTCCAAATTATTAGAATTTTGAAATCAAGGGGCTTTCAGGCAAAGATATGGGAATTAGGAATAACAGTTCTTTACTAGGGAAATTAAAATAGAAATACAGTACTACAAAAAAATAACTCCAAACCCTGACAAAGTCAGAATACAACCGGACACCCCGTCAGGCAGGATGTTGGTAGCAGTCCCATTAAATGGTGGCTGCAGTCCCCTTGCAGTGACAGATGTGGTTCAGTTGAAGTAGTGCTCCTGTAGAAGGTGCAGTTTCCCTCTAAAGGTCCAGTGGTGATGTGCAGAAATCCAGTTTTCCTCTGGAGTCCAGTGGTGAAAGTGGCTACCTTAGTGTCCCAAAACCTCTGTTTTTATTTTGGTAAGAAATGTTGGTCTCTTCCCCCTGGCTGGAGCAACTCCCAATGGGATGAAGTAATTTTATCAGTCACACAGTGGGACTCAGTGGCCATTAGCAGAAAATGACTCGCTGGAGGAAGGATGGGTTGTGAAAAGATAAAGAACAATGCCCCACTTGGTTTCAATGGATGGCACATTAGCAGAATATCTCCTGCAGAGATAAGGATCACTGCCCCCACCCTCAACAGATGGTGATAGAATAGATACCTTTTATCACACTCTGTATTGTAATGTGCGGCTTATAATCAGGTGCGCCTTATAATTGTGAAATTACTCTATATTACAAGAACATTTAGTAAGTTATTATATGTAAGGTTTCATCTGAAAACATTTTCAGTATTGAGAACCCTTAGTTTTAAAAGAACACGAAGATTTTCTATATGTGTGTGTTATTAAGAGTAAGTTCATAAAAAAAATCCCAGCTTACATTTTCCTCTTTCAAAAAACCAGCACCATCTCTCTTACACAGGAGTTAAAACACAGAATTATTGTAGCAGGCAGAATCCACATCATGTTTTCTACAGCAATGTGCTGAGTTGGGTACAAGATACCAAAAGTGTAAGCAGCAAAACAGGAAAATCCTGCACAAAATGGGTCTGTAAGACTGCAACCTCACTGTTAAAGACAGCAACATACAGGGATTAAATATCCTTACCCCCACATGATAAGCACTGTATGAAATCCATTCCCTGCTGAGAGTTACAGAATCCCAGGACCCAAGTTAAAATTGAGTCCACCACAACCAGAACTATTCTCCCATGGATAAACACACAGCAGGATTTTTCAAGCTGATTCATGCGTACCTGGAAGGCTGCAACCTGTTCTCCAAGTTTACTTTTCTTATTTCAACTTTCTACAAAGGGGTCTGCATTTATTTTGATTTTAAAGTATTTCAACTTAACCATTCACCCCTTCAGCATAATAGATAAAGCTCAAGAAAACTTTAAGACAGATTCTAATATTGTTTTGTTACTCTATTTGAGGAGTTAGGTTTTGAATGGTTTCATTTACTCTGCCTGTGTGTGGATGGTGCTGCTGAACACAGATTTACTCAAATCAGGCACTCAGAGACACTGTTAAAATAACTGGAAGAGGCTGGAGATAACAATTACACGTATTTCATGCAGGATGCTCTGAAAATCCCAAATTTACCCTAAAGGGAGTGGATGGTTAACCAGGGTTCAGAAGTGTTTTGAGGTACAGCCATTCCAAGCCCCTGGACAGGGAGTGAGGACATATCCAAGGGCCCATCCCTGCCTGGTCTGGTCCCATTTGGAGCAAACCACCTGTGTGTTCCATCCATCCCTGCTTTTGCAGCAAACCACCCGTGTTTTCCATCTATCCCAGCACCAGCATCGTCCTCCAGGGTGGCCAAGCCCTGAGACCCAAGCCACAGGCTCAGCTCCCACCACAGGCTCCTCAGCTCACAGGAGAATCAGCTCCTCTGTCTGCCCTCAACTCTCCAGAAACTGCTCCAGGGAATAATAATCAATGAATGCACCTTTATGTTTTGATCAGCATAAACGTAACAACAAAATCACAGTGATGTTTTGCCTCCTCCATATGACACTGCTCAAGGCTGCACTGCATGTCCTGCTGTTTGTATTTCTGTACTGAAAAGACAGATTGCACTTTAATATGACAAAGCATTCAAACAAAATGGAAGAGAGATCCTTGACTCATCACAGACAGAATTCCTAGCACCCTGCATTGCTGCTTGGATGCAAAGTGAAGTTTTTCTCTGCTAAACCCAGACTGCTCACTTTATTATGCTGTATTTTTAAATATCCATATGCACAATCATCATCATCATCATCTAAACATGTTTAATATACAGAACATTCATCTGCCAGAAAAGGTAACACCCTAAAAATGGTTCGTGGAAAGAAACCTACCCAACAATAAACTGATCACTACTCCCACTTCTGGAATCCTCAACACAGAAATCAGAGCTGTGACGACAGATGAAGAAGGAAAAGGTACTCACAAATAACACCTTCTGCAAGCCATCCTTGAAGCGGGGGGTGGCCTTGGTATTTTTATTTTCTTTCACGCAATCTGAGGTAGAAAAGCTCTTTCTCAAGGAAAAAAATATGTAAAAAACCAAAATCACATTCACAGCTTTTGCATGCTCATTCAGGTTCAGCCATGGTGGAACATCACGGATAAGTCAGTTGGTGATGTAACCGGCATCAAACACTGCATCAGATAAACCCAAAGGCTCTACAGGGTTGTATTTTGCAAAGTCAAAAGGTTTTTCCCAGAGAGGAGGTTTAGCGAGCATAAACCAGCCACGCTGTCCTCGCATTCCTGGTGGGCTCGCTTTCTGCTTCCAGAAAAAGTCCCAAAGCTGTATTTATTATTCAACTTCATCACCAGGAAGAAACAATATGCTTTCTCATTTGATATTTAGACGGAAATATCAAAGCACCAAATGTTGCATTTTCGAATGCACCATCTCTGCCTGCTCACTGTAGTACAGTCCAAACCAAGAAAAGGCTATTGGTCCTTTTATCTCCATGGAAACAGCAGCATCTGTGAAGACGAACGTATTCCCTCCTCACTGCAAAGTCAATTTATAGTCACACACTATGACATAAACTGATAAGACAGCAAAGCTAATCAGCAGCTAGGAGAAACAGCAACCTAAACACGAGATTAACCTCTTGCTCAGGAGTATATTCCTCTGTGTACAGCATTTCTCCTGTGAAAACTGCAGAATTAAGAACCAAATCAAGCTGTTCCTGTGAGCCGCTGCAGGTTGGGGATTTGTGAACTTCCTAGTTTGGCTAATGAGGAGAGTGGCTGAATATTTTATACAGTCAGCTTCTGGCTTGAATCTCTAGTTATATCCTACTCAATGGGAAGAGATTTAAATAAAGTCGCTCTTTGCAAAAAAATTACTGAAGAATTATTACTCCAGCATTACCTTTTCCCTGCAGGAGAGCTGTCATCTTTAATAGCAACAGCAGAGTGAGAAGTTTCATAACTCGACAGGCGACTGCCTCCCCATCTCCCCCCTTTTTAGCACCACTAGAGGTGCAAACACTTCAGCACCATCCTGTTTGTGCTCTGCAAGCCTCCTCTTCAGGGAAATGATCATTTCCACAGGCCTGATGAGTCACCTCTACTTGATTTTATTCGGTGGTACTTTGTAAAAGAAAAAACCAAACAAAAATGAAACCAGGGGACCCCACAGAGTACAAAAATGTGCTTTTTTCTTCCCTCCCTGCATCCCACCCAGCTCCAATGCTCAGCACTCAGCCCTGACGTTCCCAAGCCAAGCTTCCTGCCTTCCTTCATGAATCAATATAATGACCATCTGCTCACATTATTAAGTTAAATATACACCAGAACACACTGATGAGGGCAGTTCATTTGCCATGGTCAAGTGATCAGCTCCATGGCCAGTTGTCCCATTTCCAGAGGGACCGGGGGCAGTGGACAGCCAAATCCTTACTGATGCACCTACGCAGCTCCCGGGGCTCAAGGAAAGCTGCCAAAGAGGCTACAAAACTTAAATAAAATAAAAAAGCCAGGGAGGGAGGAAGGAGAACGTTGGTCCAAACTGTTTTACAAATGAATTAGGGTGACCTAATTTCAACCTCATTGAACCTGAAGGAGCCAACAAGGAAGATGGAGAGGAACAATTTTAAAGGGCCTGAGCGACAGGACAAAGGGGAATGGCTTCAGACTGACGGAGATTAAGGAGAGATGGGACAATGGGAAGGAATTCCTCCCTGGGAGGGTGGGGAGGCCCTGGCACAGCGTGCCCAAAGCAGCTGTGGCTGCCCCTGGATCCCTGGCAGTGTCCAAGGTCAGGTTGGATGGAGCCTGGGACAGTGGAAGGTGTCCCTGCCCATGGCAGGGGGTGAAACAAGGTGGTTTGCAAGGTCCTTTCCAACCCAAACGAACTCCCTGATTCTGTCTAGCAGGGGTGCACTTTGGTTTACAAAAGTAAATTTGATGATAATTTGTAGAATTGTCAGAGCAGCCACAGCCCTCGAGTCACATCAGCATGTGCTGGTGCCATGGAATGCAATAAGAAACCAGAGGGGAAGCAAAGGCCCCGAAATTCCCCATTCCCTCACATAACTGGCCTGTAAGGCTGGGATCCAGCATCAACAGGAGCTCCAGCATTATTCATCTCACAAAAACTATAATAAAATAAATATCCACTTGATGTGGTGTTGCCCCATCCAGCACAGTGAACTCCAGGGAACCCAGCTGAGGTGGCCATTCCCAAGCATCTTGGTTCCCAAAACCTTCCCTGAGAGCTTGATCCTGTAACTCCAACCCACATGGGCTCGTGGCACAGGTCAGGCTCCTGAGCAGAGTATTCCCATGCTACATTGGAGGCCTAGATTGGAGCACCCATACTTTAAACACAGCTGTGCAACCCTGAGAGCCACTGACATGATCACAGGTATCTGTCAGCTTTGAAAGTTGAATTCTCTTTTGTACAAATTAAGATAATTCAGAAATATCCAGATTTAGATGAGTGGTTTTTTTCTGCTGCATGGCCTAAAGGTATTTTGCCTTCCAGGGAAACTTTATAATGATTCAAGTACTGCTTCATTTTTAGCAGATACCAAAGACAGAGCACTGGAAAAATACAATTTCAAAAGGTGCTTGTGTGTCCTGAATTGCAAGTCACGGCCACCAATACATCAGATAAACGACAAATGCCTGCTAAGAAAACAACACCATTCCATAAAGAATCCCATAAAACAGCTTTATTGCAAGGTCAAGTAGCTCAATCACCAGTGGCATATGAGAAAGAGAATATACAGGCTTGGCAGCTTGGTGCATTCTTCTGGTTCTAATTCCAGTTTCTGCAGATGTCTGACAGTGTCCAGGTCACATGAAAAGTGAGGAATTACTTACCCGGGTATTCAGAAAGGTGCTCCCTGGATGATAATCAATCCAGATCAAGGAAGACAGAATAATAGGAATCTTTTCAGTGCATGGAATTGTTGCTTGTGTTTGGGACAAGCTTTCAATTCAGTTCTAGTTTTTCGTCTGTTGTGTCTGGATAAAATAACTGAGGAAACAACTATCTGCCTCTAAAACTCACCTCAGGTCCACAGTTTTATTCAAGATAATGGACTCATTTGCATGATTTCTGTTATACACTGGTTTAGCCAACATATCTGCTGTTCAGTCTCCTTCAGCTCTCTCCTGGAACAATGGGAGTTGGGCTGATGAGTAAGTATGGGATAAAGTCTGCCCACGTCTGCGTCTTAGCAGAATGAATTCAAACATTTCACAATTGATTGAATACTACAAAGTGAGGAGTTAGTAACTGCACAGGCTGTTTAGCCTTAGCTTTTAACGTAAAAAAAAAGCTTTTCTTTATCAGAAAAATGCAGTAAGTAGGGCAGAACTGAGGACACCAGAGCAGAGTCCTCCCTAGCACTACAAAGTCATCTCAGCAAGACACTTGTACAGTCACTTGATGTCACTGTGTGAAAAGAACTGGGCATAAAATGCCCAAGTCATTATCCTAACCACTGCAGAACCTGGAAGTATTAAAGACAAGGACTCTGATCCCAATGAAGTGCCTGGGAAGAACTTCACAGGCCTCAGCATGGCCAGGCTGGTCACAATAAATGTCCAGTGGTACTGAGTGCTCTGAACACTGATAGCCTGCCAGCAGCAATGACCTGCAAAGCCACAGAACTAGCTGTCCTCAAAACCCAGTTTTCTCTGCTGAGATTCCTGTTCTGTCCATGCTGTGAGGAACAAACAGATCACCTGAGCAATATCAAACACAGTACATCATTTGTTTGGAATGAGGGCCTGAATTTATCTTCAAGACTTTGAGACAGACTATCAAGCAAAGCCATTTGTTACCAGTTACTGTATTTTCATGTTTACCATTAGTATGTTGATCTCTGCAGGATTAAGTAGTTTCACCACTGAATCATTCTAGAAAGCCAGAGCAAAGGCAATTTGTGGTTGAAGTTCTGGGTGAGGCCAAAGGGGACAAAGGACATAGCCCTACCCCTGCCCAGGAGGTCCCAGACCACCTACTCAAACAGAAGATGAATGCTCGGCTTCTCCTCCCTACTCCTGCTTCACTCATCCCAAAATAAAACTTCACCTTCCCTGCTCCTGACACAGCCCCCAGACATTGTTATTTTGAGTTTAGTAAGCAAAAGTGGCTTGATGAGCATTACCCTCACATATGAACACACACAGGACACAAAGCTGACCACCATGGTGCTCATACAAGCAACTTGTGACCTTTTATAGCAAAAACTTCCATTACAGACCAAAAACTCTCACATATTCACTTTCCCACCTGAGTCTAACCTATGTCTTGGAGCAACCTGGTCAGGTGAAAGCTGTCCCTGCCATAGACTGGATTGGCTTTAACATACCTTCCAGCCCAAACCATTCCATGAGTTCACATCTGAAATCCTGTGGAGGCTCCAGCCAGCTCCTGAGGAGCAAGGCTGCCACAGGGATCCAGATCACATCTGTGGCCCCTCCTCATCAGGGCTGATTCTAGCCCCCTGAGCCCCAATTACATAATTATATACTGTTTATTTCTCTGGGAACTTGTACTGCTAATGCACAAAATGTGTCTCAGAGTAAGAGTGAGAAACCCCAAGGGCAGCAACAGAGATGCTGATGCTTGGGATGTGATGGGAAGGATCCAGCTCCTGCTCCCTTTCCCTGCAGGCATGTGTACCCCTCTCCATGGAACATTCACTGGCTATTACTGCAGTGATAAAATATTGAAACACAAAGCAAAAGTAAACAGTTGTAAAAGAACTGCCAAAAATGTCTCAGGCCAGTGTACAGTATTTTCATTTTCAATCATGTTTTGAAATGTTTTTCATGAGTGTTTGTAGTTCTGTCTGAAGTCTCTGAATAATTTTTTCCTACTGTCTATTTTAGCAAGATGCCCCAAAGCTTTCACTGGAAGCTGCTTCTGATTTTCAGTTTGATTGTTACTGATGAGCTGATACACATTTGCTTGTGTTGAATTTCCTCCGCAATAATTACATCCCTGAATGTTCTGAGCTTTCTATAGATGCTAAATGCATTTATCTATTATATCTTATATACTTTCCATTTACCCTTAATATAGTTAGAAGTAGTTGTTAAATCTACTCCTTGATCAAAATGAGGCCTCAGCTAAGCATCATTTCCATAGTTGCTGTGTTGAAGGAATTTTACTGTCCCTCATCACACACAAAATATCCCTTGCAAGTATTAAACAATGCTGGCAGTAGTGTTATCACTCACAATAAATCCTTTTTCAACTTGTACCCTGACATTACTATTAAAACATCGTTTGTTTCCTGCTAAACAACTTGAATCCCAAGTAATAAACTGTTTCCTTTTAAGCTACACTTCAGAATTCTGCTAAAACAAGGCTCTAAACAAGTATTTATACCTCCTCCCACCATGCAGAACAACTGCTTTTAAAAGGAAGCCTTTAAAAAATAAAAATCTTTCCCACCCAAATTCAAATAATTTTGCAGTCTTCAGCCAGCCCTAACACAAACTTCTACTGAAAATGCTAAAATGTATTAAATTGATCACTTTAAAAAATACATTTCTCTATTAAGACTTTCTGTGACAGCTCTCAGACCCCTTTTGGCACCTCTGGTCTGTGCAGCTTTGCCCTGTTCCTGGTCATCCAAGCTCCTCGAGCTCCTTTGCATTGCACTTGACTCTGGAGAAAGGATCACCTCTTTAAAGCAACCTGAACTCTCAATTAAGAAATTGGTACATTTTAAGGTAGAATATTACACTCTCATGTTCTTGAGGCCCTTAGTACACTCCTGACCCTTCACTGGGTAATACCTTAACTGTCCTAAACTTAAAGGCATCCCATAGACTTGTTTTCTCCAAGACATTTAAACTAGACTTTAAACTAGGTTTGAAGGTGGAAGGGGTGCAGCTGAGCTCTCTGGAAGCAGGCCCAAGATTGGTAATCCTGAGTTAGGGGTGATATCAGTAGCCCAGCTGAGGTGCATGTACACCAAGGCACACAGCATGGGTAACAAACAAGAAGAGCTGGAGGCCATGGTGCAACAGCAGAGCTATGGTGTAGTCRCCATCASGGAAACATGGAAAGGTGGAACAACTCACACAGCTGGAGCACTGCTCTGGATGGCTACAAGCTCCTCAGAAGAGACAGGAAAGGGAGAAGAGGGGTGACCCTTTATATTAGGTAGATTTTGACGGCATAGGTATTGAAATGAATGATGATGAAGTTGAATGCCAGTGGGTAAGAATTAAGGGCAAGACAATCAAGGCTGATATCCAGCTAGGAGTCTGTTATCACCCACCAGGGAGAAGAGGTGGACAACTTATTCTATAAGCAGCTAGAGAATGTTTCATCCTCCCTTGTTCTTGTAGGTGACTTCAACTTGCCAGACATCTGCTGGGAAATTAATAGAGCCAAAAAAGGCAGTCCAGGAAGTTTTTAGAGTGTGTGGAGGACAACTTTTTGATGCTGCTGGTGGGTGAGCCCACCAGGGAAGGGACTATGTTAGATCTTCTGTTTGCAGGTCGGAGATGTGGTGGTTGGAGGTCGCTTGGGGCATAGTGATCATGAAATTATAGAGTTCTCGATATTTGGTGAAATCAGGAGGAATATCAATAATACTTTTTGATTAGACTTCTGGAGGGCAGAGTTTGGCCTATTTAGGAGACTTACTCAGAGAGTTCCTTGGGAAGCAGCCCTTAAAAACAAAGGAGTTCAGGGAAGGTGGATGTTCTTCAAAACAGAGATCTTGAGGGCACAGGAACAAACTGTCCCTGTGTGCCCAAAGGTGAGTCAACGAGGGAAACATCCAGCCTGGATGGGCAAGGAGATTTTGGAGGAACTTAAGAATATAAAGAGGATGTACCATCTTTGGAAGGAGGGTCAGGTCTCTCAAGAAGTATTTAAGAGAGCTGCTAGAGCATGTAGGAAAAAAGTTAGGGAGGGCCAAAGCTCAGTATGAACTAAAAATGGCGACTTCTGTAAAAGATAATGAGAAATGTTTTTACAAATATGTTAATGGTAAAAGGAAGGGTAACTCCAGCCTTTGTTCTTTACTGGATGAGGGAGGAAAATTAGTAACTGCAGATGAGGAAAAGGTGGAAGTGCTTAACACCTTCTTTGCCTCAGTCTTGAGTGGGAAGACAGCTCGTCCTCAGGACAGCTGACCTCCTGGGATGGTAGATGGTGTCAGGGAGCAGAATGGTCCCCCTGTTACCCAGGAGGAGGCAGTCAGAGAACTGCTGAGCACCTCAAATGTTCATAAATATAGGACCAGATGGGATCCATCCCAGGGTGCTGAGGGAGCTGGCAGATGAGCTTGTGAAGCCGCTCTCCATCATTTACCAGCAGTCCTGGGACACTGGCAAGGTTGCAGATGACTGAAAGCTGGCCAATGTGACTCCTATTCACAAAAAAGGGTGGGAAGGAGGATTCTGGTAACTATAGGCCAGTTAGCCTGAGCTCAGTGCTTGGTAAGGTCATGGAATAGTTTATACTGAGTGCCATCATACAGCACTTACAGGATGACCAGAGTATCAGACCCAGACAGCACGGGTTTAGGAGGGGTAGGTCATGTTTGACCAACCTGATCTCCTTTTATGACCAAGTGACCCATCTAATGGATGCAGGAAAGGCTGTAGATGTTGTGTACCTGGACTTCAGAAAGGACTCTGACACTGTCTCCCATAGCATTCCCTGGAAAAGCTGGCAGCCCATGACTTGGACAGGAGCACTCTTTGCTGGGTTAAAACTGGCTGGATGGCTGGGCCCAGAGCGTGGTGGTGAATGGTGCTGCATCCAGCTGGGGATCAGTCACAGTGGTGTTCCTTAGGGGGCTCTGCTGGGGCCTGTGCTGGGGCTTGTTGTGTTCAATATTTTAATTGATGACATGGATGAGGGTATTGAGTCATTCATTAGTAAATTTGGAGATGATACTCAGCTTGTGTCGATCTATTGGAAGGAAGGAGGGTTCTGCAGAGAGGCCTGGAATAGTTGGATGGACGGGCAGAGTCCAGTAAGATGAAGTTTAATAAGTGCAAGTGTTGAGTCCTGCATTTTGGCCACAATAACCCCCTGCAGCATTACAGGCTGGGGACAGAGTGGCTGGACAGTGCCCAGGCAGAAAAGGACCTGGGGGTACTGGTTCACAGCCAGCTGAACATGAGCCAGCCGTGTGCCCTGGTGGCTGAGAAGGCCAATGGCATCCTGGCCTGGATCAGGAATAGTGTGGCCAGCAGGAGCAGGGCAGTCATTCTTCCCCTGTACTCAGCACTGGTGAGGCCACAGCTTGAGTACTGTGTCCAGTTCTGGGGCCCTCAGTTTAGGAAAGACATTGAGACACTTGAGTGCATCCAGAGGAGGGTGGCAAGGCTGGTGAACGACTGAGGGAGCTGAAGTTGTTTAGCCTGGAGGAAAGGAGACTCAGGGGTGACCTTATCACTCTTTACAACTCCCTGAAAGGTGGTTGTACTCAGGTGGGGTTGGTCTCTTTCTCCAGGAAGCACTGACAGAACGAGAGGACACAGTCTCAAGCTGCGCTAGGGGAGATAGAGGTTGGATATTAGGAAAAAGTTTTTCACGGAAAGAGTGATAAAGTATGGGAATGGTGTGCCCAGGGAGGTGGTGGAGTCACCATCCCTGGATGTGTTTAAGAAAGATTGGATGTGGCACTTGGTGCCATGATCTAGTTGAGATGTTAGAGCATGGGTTGGACTTGATGATCTTGAAGTTCTCTTCCAGCCTAGTCATTCTGTGAATTCTGTGAATTTGGTTCCCTGGTGATGACAGGAGGTAGAACAAGATGGGCTTAAGGTTCTTTCCAACCCAAACCAGGCTGGGATTCCATGAAAACGCCAAGAACAGAGAAGAAATAAAGAAGTCTGTAAACTTACAGCTTGTGCATGACTGATCAACAAAATATTGAAGAAAAATCCATGACTGGAGAGTTTCAGACACAGGCAGTGCCAGCAGCAGCAGGAATCCCTGGAACACAGCCTGGGAACAGCATGGACAAGGAGGCAGGACAGGGTTTCAACCTAAGTGACCAGCGGGCACCTTGCTGCAGTAAAACCCCACTGCAGTGGGGGCTTGGGGAGCAATCCTGCTTCTGCAAGTCTGGGAAAGGTTTTTAATTGCTTGGGTTAATTTGATATCTATTCCTTCCCCTATTCATCACAAAAGTACAAAATATTTGTTGAGATTCATTCCTTTATCCTCTGGACAACGGAGCTGAAAATGCAAAATCCAGGACGGATCCTCCTGCATGGACCTTTCAGCTGTGAGGCGATGCAGGTACAGCACCAATGAAAGGGCCAGCAGCAGAATAAATGCTAACGAGCAGGATTTAATTAATGCCTGTTCATCGCCTGCTCTCTCAGTGAAGTCGTATCTGCCACCAGAAGAGGTTTTATAAACATTAGCAAATTAATGGGCAGTGTAATCATTAATCACTGCACAACAGGTAGAGAAGTCTCTAGCCCAGGATACCTCATGGCACTGACACTGCAGATGTTTTTATCCTTTAATGTGTTTTTCTGACCTAATCCAGAATTACAAAGTCATTTACCCAACAATTAGCTAAGCCAGAAAAGCAGTCAACTGGGCTGCAAATGGATAAAAGAAGTTCAGAAGTGTTTCCTACATCATTGGTGCATATTAATCATGTATTTTATTCCTAGCTTTAAACTCTGACTGCAGCTGCTGTTCAATGAGTCTTGCATAACACACCAACATTAAATTTATTTGTTTCATCTTTTCTACATAAAAATACATTGGGATTTTATGATTATTCCTTTGCATTTATTTTCTGTGAAGGCATTTTAACTATTTTGTCCTTAATTGTTGCAATAGAAATCCATCTTAAGCATTTTAGATGAAGCAAAAGCCACAAATTAAAGATCATTAAATTATTTTGGCAACCAGACTCATGGCAGATTCCACAATAAGAAGCTGAAACTCCATTTTAGTAATAAGACTAGTTGGAATATTTGCGCCAGAATTATTAACTATATCTTCAGCAGATCAATTTTATTAATTAAACAGGGAAGACTGAAGACATGTGATGTCAATAACTCTGTCAATATGCTAATACAAACACCAGTGCCACCTCTCTCCACATGGTAAATATAAACCAAACTCCAGCTGCATATTGCATGGATGCAGTGCTGACTGGAGCAGGAAGTTATCATGGAACTTAATATCCTACAAGCTTATAGGAAAAGATGAGGATGAGATAAAGAAATCCCATCTGAGGTCTCAAGTCACCTGGTTCCCATCCCCAAGCGATACCTCTAAGTCATGCATTTGCTGTATTTGTTTATAAAATGTATTTTAAACTTAGAGGAACATCAGCAAAGGGATTTCCTAAAATGTTCAGCAGCTCCTAAAACATGGGGTGACACCAGTTTGGTGCTGTTTGCTGATGGAGGGTCATCAAGTCAGTAATTTCAAGTAAGAACTTTTCAGTGAAATAATCACAGTGTCACATGATAGTTCAGGTTGGAAGGGACCTTAAAGCTCATCCAGTTCCACTGTGGGCAGTGGCACTTTCCAGTGTCCCAGGTGGCTCCAACACAGCCTTGGGTACTTCAGGGATCCAGGGGCAGCCACAGCTTCTCTGTGCAGTGAAGAATGAATTTCAGTACTGGAGGAATGCAGGAAGAGAACAGCTCACCCCAAGGCTGCACTTGAAGTTTTAACTCACAAAAGGAGAGCAATGGGATATCCAAAGGGGATTTCTCAGGCGAAAAAGCCCTGTCAGTCAATACATGACACACATATAGAACCTGTGTGATGGGCAAGAAAACCTCTGGAGCAGCTACATATGGAAAAGCATTTGGAATATTCTCCCCATCTGTTACCTGCAGAAAAAGTGGGGGACAGACACTTCACAGCTGCATCTGCAGGACTATGGCAGATTTAAAACAGGAACTTTTTGACAGTTCTAAGACAATGGAAGCTCCAAAATCCCCACCTGTATTGCCTAAAACACTCAAAAGCACTAATGTATGCTCCCAGTGCCTGCATTCTCCTGCAGGCTGAGTGATTTGAGATGAGTCATCTGAACACGAGAATCCAAACAACATGAGCCTGAGCACATGCTGCTCAGAGCTGCAACAACAAACCCACAGCACTCTGCTTTGAGACATCCATCCAAACACCTTTCCCCTGAGAGCCCATCCCACACCCCAGGACAGGAGCAAGCCAGGCTGCCTCCTCTCCCTGCCCACCCAGCTCCTCTGGTTAACACAGATCCTCACAGATCTTATCCTGAACTTCACAAGAGTGGGGAGACAACCACAGCCCACGCCTAATACAGCTCAAATCTAAAGGCATTAAAGTCTCAACGTTTCTTTCCACCATCATTTCTCCACTACACACTAATACATTTTTAAAAAAAAATTAAATTCACTAACACCCTTTTGGCTCCAAATTATGTAGAACTGTGGACACTGTTGCAACATTTTGAGTTTTCCTGCTCTGGTAGAGGATTTCCTTTGCCAACTCTCTTGCTCTTCTCCAGCTTTTCTTCATTTCTATAATGCATGTTATGATTGGGATAAAGTCTTAATGCAAACCACAACTCCCAGCACTACCTGAAACATGATTAATTTTTTCCTCCAGAACGCTTCAGTTTAATAATAATTTTAATATAAGTTTAACAATAAGTTCAGTTCTAAACCAAACATGTAGATATCAGTGCTGGATCTCTGGAGCTTCTAATGTAGAATTAGAAGGGCAGGAAGAGACTGTCAACCTTTGACCAAAAACCCTCATGGCCACTAAGTCACATCTCCCAGGGCAACATCTGCTCATTCCTTGAGCTCTTCCAAGGATGAGGATTCCACCGCTGCCCTTGGCAGCCTGTGCCAATGTTTAGCTCCTCTCTCAGTGAAGAAATGTTTCCTAATATCCAAGCTGAACTCCCACTGGCACAATTTGAGGCTGTTTCCTTTGTCTCATCCCTGTTCCTGGCAGCAGAGCCCGAGTTCACAGATGCCCCCTCCTGTCAGAGCCACAAGATCCCCCCCTGAGCCTCCTTTGCTCCAGGCTGAACAACCCCAAATGTGCCCAGGAAGATTATTTTGATGAATTAAGAGCAAATGAAAAATCAACTCTCCATCCTCTGAAAGGTCTTCAACAAAAGCCTGCACAAACCAAGCCCTTGTGCAAGGCGGCAGCACTCGAGTCTGCACACAGACCAGTCTGTGGCTCACAGAGGAGCACAGACTTCACTCTTGGAGACACAAAAGCCCCTCGAGTGCCCTTGGCCAGCTCTGTTTACTGGCAGCAGCTCTGGGCTGGCCAGCAGCTGCTTCCGGAGCACAGTCAGCCCCTCATCCCTGCTGGACGCCAGCCATGCTGGGTACAGCTGACCTTGGCAATGCAGGGCTTCTAGCTGGACTCTGCCAGAATCATCCCAAAAACCTCTGCACCTGATGCTTTTTTAATACCTCATCTGTTGCATCTCTTTTTTATTCGTAGTTGCACCGCCCTCTTTGGTTATAAATATTAAAAGCATATTTAAGTGATTTAAATGACCTTTCAGAACAGCAAAAGCAATGAGGACAGCTCCTAGTAAACCTCTGTTGTTAAATCTACAGAAATGGGACAGCTGCAGCAACTTTCCCATTTCAAAATGAAATTTGAGATATTGAGCAGTTCAACCAAGGGCAGCATCTTGAAAAGTTTGCAGGTATAGGGTTGAGCCCTGGAACTTTTTGTTATTATTCTTTCATATGCAGAAATGGCTTGAAACCATGCCAGAAATTCTGATATTATGCCAGAATAATTAATATAGGAGCAATCCTGTGTGTTTATCCTATTTCAATTCTCCTCCACAGACAGCAGCTACCAACAATACATACTACAAGAAGTGACTTTGGCAATTAAATATAAAGTACCGAATTTTGAGTTTAGAGTACACATCAGAACATTTTAGGGAATAATTAATAACACAATTAGAATATATTATTGTAATGAAATTCAAAATAAAAACACTTTCAAAGCAATTCTTACATAGAATGTACAATTCTATATGAGTAGAAACTACAGAAATATTATAATGAATTCTAGCTTCTTGAACATCAGTTTGTCTAAAGCAATTAGTTTCTTTCCCATGCAAATATCTGAAAATAGAACAGCAGGTTATGAAACAATTTGTTGTATATTTGTGTTGTGGATCACCAAAGAACACCCTTAGCAGGAACCACACCATGGAGACACACTTCAGTTTGGTGATCTGAAAATCCATGCACAAAATCTCAGAACAGTACTCAACTTCACCATCTAGTATTATTAAAACAACCAATGAGGAAAAAACCCAAAAAACAAAACCAAAAAAACCCACCCAAAACCAAACCAAAACAAAACAAAGCAAAACAAAAAACCAAAAACAAAACAAAAACAACAAAACCCCAATCAAACAAAAAACAACAAAATGCCACAGTAAAATCCTCCAAACAAACAAAAAAACCTCACCAAAAGTCCCAGTAAGAACTTTGAAAATTTTTAATAAAAAGCAATGAAAATACAAAGTTCTTGACCTTTGCTTCTGACATGGGCTCAGAATAAAGGTCTTGATAAAAGAGCAGTTCCTGAGGAGATCTTATGCTTGACAAGGCCAAGTTTTGTCCAGCAGACCCCATCTCTCACAGACCCCACCAGGGAATGGGAAAGAAGGGAAGGAAATTGGAGCTGTTTGGCCTGGAGGCAGCAGCAGCTTTGGGGTACCTGGGAGGAGGTGACTGAGGATGGGGATTTGAACAGAAGCCAGACTGGAACAGGGAATTCCTGACTAGAAAGTCTTTTTTTCCCCTCTAAGGATGACAAAGCACTTGAACAGAGCCCAGGGTAGTCATGAAACTTTCAGGTTTAGGGTTTTCAAGATCTCACTGGAAAGCTCTGGAGCAAACTGCTCCGGGTCCAGGTTGATCTAACTTTGAGCACAAGGCTGGAGTAGATGCTGGGCAAGGTCACTCACACTGAACAGTTGTGCAATTTAATCATATTCTGATTACCTCCCCGTTTCCAAGAACTTACAATTCAGTGAGTCCTCAACCACGGGAGCATCTTAGAAGTTAATAAACCTGGGTACTGTCTTTAAAATCTGAATGGACTCAGCATCAACCACCCTCTCAGACAGAGTATTGCAAAATTCCACTCTGCTTTACAAAAAAAAAAAAGATATTTCTGTTTTCTTAAGCAGCCTCACTTTGAGCTCAATAGCTGTGATTCCAGGAGAGGGTGAATGACTGCTTCTCATTCTCTCTGTGAAATCCTCAGTTCTTGTGAGAGCCTTGCCACGTACAATTGCCCTTTGCAAAGAAAAGACGCAACAAAATTGTTTTTCATGGCAGGTTCAATGTTTTTCTTCCTCACTGGGGGACAATGGTTGAAAGCCTGCTAATAAAAAATGCTGAAAGGAGCTTCACCAAGCAGATTACTGGGATGTAACTTGCAGACATAAATGCCTGTGGGATTCTCATTCTCCCCTGGGCATAGGGAACAGGGCAACGTGCCACTGCCACCTGAGTCAAAAGGGAGACAGATGGCACTGGAGGCAGCATCAAAGCTGCAGCAGGTAAATCTGTTCTGTTTGTAGAGCTGGAGGATTTTAGCTGAACTTCAGAAAATCATCCCTATTAATCCCAGCTCTGTCAGCCACAGTAGGGCAGGGGTTCTCTTTTTAAAAATGCATTTAAAGATGTTTTGAAGAATAGTTTTGTTGCTGGGAAAAAAAAAAAAGCTAATTAGCTACCAATTTACTAAATAATAAACTAGACATTTCTTACAATGTTTGCTCCAGCAAAAAATACCAATTTTAGCCTAACTTAAAATGCAATGAAAATCTAGAACTAGCTGCAAATATATCAGACTAACCAGCAGTAGTTTTCTGACAATGCTAATACAATTATGATGGACTATCCAGCTGGTTCCTAGGCATGTGACCTCTCTCAGTCTCATAAAAAAGCTATTTCTTAGTGATAGTTTTTCTTTGGATGGAGAAAACAAAAAATAAATGAATTCCTCATATTGAGCCTTTCAGAAAATAAAGTGGAGCTGTGGCCTTCTAGGCTGCAGGCTATGGGAGAGAAGCTCATCCCTCTGCCTTTGGACAGGCCCAAACTGAGAGCTGACACACTTAGCATGGGAATGTTCAACTCAAAGGACTTAAAATGTCTGCAAGACAATCTAAATCTTTCAGTGTTGAGGCAGACCCATGTGAATTGCTTATATAGGACAAAATCAGCATTTCCTAAGGCTGCTGGGAGAAATCCACGGGCAGAACAAAGGCAGCAGCTCCCAAGGCAGCTCAGCAAGCTGAGAAATCCTACAAAAAGCCCTGTTTGGTGGTACAGCAGAGGGGGAGAGGGCTGAAGGTCATGCCTTGAGAGGAATGGCAAAGGAGGAGAGGTAGGGTTTTTCTATTAAATCTGCGCTTCATGCCCTCCCTCTGAGGGGGCTGCATGAACTGGGACACAAAATCCCAAGTACAGTAATTTCACGACTATAAGGTGCACCCTTTTGACTAAAATTTTCCCCCGAACCCGGAAGTGCGCCTTATAGTCCGGTGCGCCTTATATGATCTACAAAGTTGTGACATTTGCCAAAATGGAAGTGTGAACTGCAATGGGGGAGCAGTGCCGTGGAAGCGCCGAGTCGCGAGGGGGCATGGGATCGTGTGGCCACAGCCGGCAGGAGCCGCGCGGGGAGGGAGCCAGCTGCTGCCGCGCGGGGCGGAACAAGAAGCCGGGTGGCGCCACCCCGGGCGCGGGGGGAATGAGAAGTCGGGTGGTGCCGGCCCCGGCCCAGGTACGAGGGAAACGAGAAGCCAGGTGGCCCTGGCCCAGGTGTGGGGAGAACGAGAAGTGTGAGCCCACAACAGCCCCGAGCCGAGTAGAGCCCGCCCGACGGCAGCATCGCGGCAGTGGCGGCACGGCCTGGACAGCTGGGGAAAAGCGCCGCCACAGCAGTGCAGCCCCTGCAGCTGTAGGAAAGCGGCGGCGGTGCAGCCCCTGCAGCTGTGGGAAAGCAGTGGTGGCGCAGCTCCTGCGGCTGTGGGAAAGCAGCAAGAAGCTGTGGCGCCGCCGAGCTGAGGGAGGGACGGGTGGCAGGAGCGCCGAGCCAAGTGAGGGACGGGCGGCAGGGTGGTGGTACCGCCGAGCCAAGCGAGGGATGGGCGGCAGGCCTGCTCCGGGGAGTCACAAGGGGGAATAGCATGGCGGCACAACAGAGCCGCGAGGGGGAACAGCACGGCAGGAGCGCTGAGCCGAGCAAGGGAACCACATGGCAGGAGCACCGAGCCGAGCGAGGGAACGGCACGGCAGCTCCGCGGAGCCACGAGGGGGAACAGCACTGCACCAAGCCGTGCCAACCGGCACCGGGGGTGGGCGGGAGTGCCAGGGCCCACTGCACGGGGAGGGCACCTGGGCTGCCTTTGAAAGCCTATGCCAATCTGTGAAAAATATTTCCAAATTGTGCACTTGCCAGTAAACTCCACTATCACGGGTTTCCATTACTAATTCGTTACTTTGTTGCGCGCGGCACAGATCTTTGTGGCAAAAAAAGTGCGCCCTATAGTCCGCTGCGCCTTATATGATCTACAAAGTTGCGAAATTTGCCGACTCCCGGGGGGTGCGCCTTATAGTCCGGTGTGCCTTATGGTCGTGAAATTTCTGTAAACATGGAAAGGAAGTTTCATCTGCCAAGGCTAACGGGGTCAGCTTTGGCACAATAATTGCTTTACATCTGAAAAGCTTCTCAGCCCAGTTTGTAGTTTAATAGACATGGGTAGCATGGGCATTTTTTAATTTTTATGCAAAAAACTGACTATCTAAACCTACAGACTCAAACCCAAGCTGTTGCAGGCAAGAGAAGCTTTCTTGAGTGTTTGGTGCAGAGTCCAAAGCCTCACTGCTCAAACCCTGGCTTAGCGTAAATCTTTTCTATTAATGGTTGGACTTGATCCTGGAGGTTTTTTTCCAACCATAATGATAATGTGATTTCCTTTTCTATCTCTAGTCATGAGATATTTTCTATCTCTCATGGGAAAAATCTCGCTGGGGTTGGGACTAAATTTACAAGCAATCCATCCATCCTCCCAAAGTCACACCAGGTTTTCCTGGTGACACCAAAAGGGGAACCGAATGCTGTCTGAAGTGCAGCCAGCACTCTGGGAAAAGGTACAACCTGGCCAGTTTGGGGAAGAAGGGCAAAGGGAGAAATAAAGGCAGTGCCATCAAACCTGAGGTAGCTACTGAACATTCTGCCTGCTTGAGTTTGGGCAAGGATGGTTTTGGCAGATGAAACTTAAATGCCAAGAGTGAGTCATCCCTCGTAAGCAGAATGCAACAGACTTGCCAGCAGCTCTGAGCTGATCTCTACCTTCTCAATGTCTGGTGAATAGTTCATTACCAGTCTGGGGAGCTTCTCCAGAAGGTATAATTGCAGGCACAGATATAAGGGAGGCTTTAAAAATAAAAATAGAATGGTGGCAAGTTATTAATGTAGGTGGTTCGGATTTTAGTCTTTAAACTGAAGGTTAGTGTATGTGAAATAATAAGTCTTGGAACTCCCTGTAGTGCTATTGTTATTCTATGACAATAAAATGGGAAAAACAGAGGGCTGCATTTTAATCCAGGGCAACATGTGTTCCAGGAATAGTCATGGTGCAGTAATATATATTTGTGTTGAAGGAGCAGGTCTGCACAAAATGCAAAATTATTCAAAGTGCAGTGGCTCTGCTTTGTCACAATCAAAGAGGAATCACCTCCTTGCTGTAACAAGAGGAACTGCCTTGGTGGGAAAACCCAACTGCTGGCCTGGGCCAACTCTGGGGCACCACAGGCACTGCCAAGACCTAGAGAAGCCCAGGTTCTTCCTCTCAGAAGGATGTATTTCAATCCTAATTCTGCCTGTAGCAAGTGAAGGGATGAGTTCAGCACCTCGGGAAGGGCCAGATGGCCACAGAACGACTCACGGTGAGGACAAAAATGGGCTCAGAAATGATCTCTGCTGCAGACAAACCACAGCATTCCCTGTTCCCATAAAAACACACCATCCTCAAAGCCCGAGCATCCCTTGCTCCTGACAGACCACTGCATTCCCTGCTTCTGATAAACCACAGAATCTCCAAAACCCCAGCACCCCCTGCTCCTGCAAAACACAGCACCCCCTGTTCCTGACAAACTACAGCATTCCCTGCTCCTGATGAAACACAGCATCCTCAAAACCACGGCATCCCCTGCTCCCAAAACACCCCAGCATCCCCTGCTCCCAAAAAACCAGAGCATTCCCTGCTCCTGATAAACCACAGCATCTCCTGCTCCCAACAAACCACAGTATCCTCTACTCCCAAAAAACCACAGAATCCTCAAAACCACAGCAACCCCTGCTCCCAACAAACTCCAGCATCCTCAAAGCCAGAGCATCACCTGCTCCTAACAGACCACAGTATGCCCTGTTCCTAACAAACCCTAGCATCCTCTACTCCTGACATCCCCTGCTCCCGACAGAGCACAGCATCCCCAAAACCCCAGCATCCCCTACTCTGCCAAGCCCCTGCTGCCCTGGTGGCTGCAGTTTCCCCAGCCTGTCTTCTCCAGCAGCCCTGCAGCAGATCGGATCCTGGAGCGGAGCAGAGCGCCAGCTCTGCCATGAGTCACCCAAATGAGTCAGTTCTCACCCGCTCGGCGCTCAGACACTGATACAATATGGCACAAGTCTGCCTGGGCTCAGGGGTATTTATGGCAGCCTGACTCACCGGCTAATGAGAGCTGCCTTGCTCAAATTAAACATTTGTTGGGAGGGCCGTGCACAGGATCCCAGCTTGGTGCTCTACAGGCACCGTGAGCTTCTCCAAGTCACATCCGAACCCACACACATGATCCAGAACTTATTCAGCGCTTCTGATTAATGAGATGTGGCTTTCCTTCCTCAAGGCCACATCTTTTGATGTGTGTTTGGATGACTCCAGATAAAACTTGAGAGCTTTCACTATTTCTCATTACTCTTCAAGCAGCTATTGCCTAGAAGCTTTATTTTGGTAACACAATCTATTAACAACACCAGACCTGGTTTAGGATCAACCTCCATCCTAACTTCTTGGAGGCAGGAAAGGCGCAAAACCAAAATGAATAAAATGGGAATTTTTAAACAAACATATAAGGATGAAAAGGACCAAGCTTTAGACAGGAGCTCATCCTTTTTTCAGTGCTTTCTAGCCTGAAACATCACAGCACAGATTGATTCAAAAAGCTGATGATAATAGTATTTCCCTGCACAGGTCTACAAAGCATCCTGATAAACAAACAAGCAAAAAGTGGAACCTGTTACAACTTCTGTGGCATCACTTTCTAGATGAAAGTAACACCCATAAATGGCAAATATGTAGGTAAAATTTGCTTCTAAACAAAAATTAGTTGCATAGTGTGTGTCTGCCTAAATTTTAAGGGTTCAGCGAATGTCTTAGATAATTTTAAAGTAGAATTTAGGGCAAGGCATCAAAGTTTTCAGTGGCAATAACTCAGCTCATATAATGCAGGACCATTCACTCATGATGATCCTTGCTACAAGAGATTAATAAAAATCTGTGACTCCATTTTAGAAAGAATTGCTGTACATAAAACTGTGAAACCTCATAGATTAAAAGGTGAATGAGTTGTCTAGAGACAAAGAAATTCAGCATGATGATACTGCAACTGGCTGTCCAAAAATCCTGCCTTTAGGAGGTGCAGTCCCAGCAGATGGATTGTGAAAGGTTTGCAGCAAATAGAATACACATAAAATCTGTCTGGATGCAGAGGTAGAAGGTTTTGGAGTTCAGCTTTGGGTATATTTTTTTGTTTTGTTGTTTTCTTCTATTTTCTTTTTTAATAGCTTAGAGATTTCCAGTACAAAGACTGTCTCACCATGTCTTTAATGTGGTTATTTTTGGAGGTCTCAGAATTAGAAATCTGGTTTATGAAGAGGTTTGTTGCTTCCATTCTACTCCCATCCTCCCTTCTGCTGCTGCTTGGAGCAGGATCAGATGTGGAAGCATTTTGTTCTGACAGAAGCAATTCCCATACTAAAGTGCCTCTGGAGGTTTTTACAAGTACTCACTTTGCACTACTTAGGAGACTATGAAAATGTCAGATATTTTCAAACCAGAATGGAGCAAACCAGTGAGATCCCACTGTATCAGAATAAACTTCTATCCCTGCTACCAGAGATCCTGAAAAAAACAGATACAGCTTCTCAGGATACTGAGGGAACTGCTGAAGTGCTATTTTGCCCCTTTTCAGTACAAAAAGCTGCTGTTAAAGCAGTTATTTTGTTCAGTTGCTGATTGAAGGTTATTCACCAAGCCCATGTTCTTCAAAAGTTAAACAGCCTGGCAGGTTTCAATAATAGATGTTTCAGAGGAATATTGTCATCATCTTTTAAACACTTCTCTTACCTATAGCAGATTTTTTTCTTCCCCCACAGAAAGAGATCTTAACACAGTCTATAGCAAGTATTTTAGTCCACTAGTTAAAGTTCATTCTAAAAAAGAAAGCTAGATATTCAGCAAAACATCCAAATGTGAAGTTTCAAAGCCTAGCCTGTTTAACTGAAAGGTATTTATAGCATGCATATGCTCCACAATCCCAAGGATCCTATTAAACTTTTTATAAGTTGAGTATTCTGTCACACGAAGCATCTGATGAAGGGAGGCAGATGAACAGATTGTTTTCTGCTAAAAAAAAAGTAGCTTGAAGCACCACTCCATTAAAAATAACCCTGCTGGTGAGTCAGCAGATGAGTCCCTTGTTTGAGGCGTTTTGCTAAGACAACACTTTGAATTAAATAATTTTGTTGCCCCAGAACGCCGTTCTCTCACCAGACACGTTCCATTAAATTCCTGTGGTTCATCAAAGCTGAGAAGTGATGAAGGCACGGCAGACCAAAGGGATGGATTCTGGCTGGCACTCCCCGTGCTGGGAATCGCGTTTTGTGCAGATCCAGGAGAGGGCAATGTCTGCCTTCGGAAGAGATCCCTGCTCCGCCACTGGAGCTGTGTGCCAGGAGGAATAAAGAGCAGCGCTATTAAGAAAATCACAACCAATCTCTCCGAATGGAAGCTGGGGGCGAGATTCATTCAGTTCCTCCTGCTCATTTCCAGCCGGAGTTATGGTATTGGAACATCCCACGGCATGCCACAAATGATAAAATCCACCAGCAGGGCAGCACCTCATCTTCCTCCTGACCCAATGACCATCTACCAACAGCTTCCAAACCCAAATTTTAGTTAACCCGATGCAAAAAAACTTCTGGAAGTTATCCCAAGTCTCAACCCCAGCAATCTACTGAGCCCATCTGGTAATTTGAGGCTCTCACCAATGCCCAGAGAAACATATGGGAAAGATTCTTCCTGTTCATCAGAAACCAGCAGGGAATGAGCAACAGCTTTAAAACTCAAGTCTTTTCAAGCAACACATCCTATAAGCTCCTCATAGTCAGGTAACACAGATCCAGGAAGCCAACATAAGTGAATTAAGCACATTCATTCATCTCTCACCATTTTCCAGGACCAGTTTGTGCCTTCTCAGACACACAGAAATGTTTTTAGCATGGCAGAAGTGCGTACATCCAAACATTGCTTATGAAACAGTAAGGTCTGAGGATTTTATGAACTACGATTGGGAAACTTTTAAGTCCACTCCAAAAATTCTGCTTGAAAATCTCCTAAGAAAAAAAAAAAAAAAGCCCTGAGGAAATTAAGGAAAACTACCCAAGTATTTATGAAAACACCAGGAAATTCAGGGCATTTTTGAGGTCTAAAGATGAAAATATTTTCAAAATTCATACAACTACAGGACTCCATCAGTAAACCTAAGATCAGAACCAGATGTGGGAGATCCAAAGGAAACAGTTCAAACTTTTATTAAAATAAAGAAGAGCAGCAGACCAAGTCTGAACTCGATGGATTCCAAGAACTGCAGTGTTGGTCCAATTCCTGATTAAGCTCTGCAAACCAGCCCTTCATACTGCCTTTTCTTTATGGAAGAATAGTCCATACGCCGAGATTACCAGATTTTGTCAGCCAGGATGGTTTTTTTCAGGTTTTTGTTTGGTTTGGAGTGGGGTTTTTGGGTTGGGTTATTCTGTTTTGTTTTTTAAAGCCTCCGAAACCCAATCTCTACAATGTGTGACTGCAATAGAGAGCAGAGAGCTGCCTTGAGACACCCCAATTACTGTAACTGCATTATAAATATCGATCCCTTTTCACAGCAAAATAAACCACCACTGTGGTGCCCTTGATGCATTTCAGAGGCTGAAAAGTGTTGTAAAGAGTGATGAACTTCAGCTCCTTGGGGTAGTAAGTTGTTGAATGCAGCTACAATGTCCTAAAATGCAGCAAAACTTCATGTTTCAAATATGTCAACTACACATATATCAAGTGTCCATCTTCATTTTCACTCACTTATTTGTAATGGTTTAGAATATATTGATGTTATTCTTAAAAATTTGTTTCCCAGCCTTTTCTCTAAAAGGCCACTGCAGTGGAAAAGCATCATTTCATTAGCAAAAATAGGTATGGATTGGCAAAGGTAAGTAAAGACTGGATGGAAGTGGGGCACTTTGAAGTTCTGAGAGCCTTGGCACAGGGAACAACCCTTGTGAGCTCCAGACAGGAGCAGGGAACAGGGAAATGGGACTTCAAACTTAGTCCTTCGCTCAAGTTAATGGATATATGTAATCGGAGTGAGCCATGCCTTATTTCCTTCCTTCGGAAAAGGAACATTAATCCATGACAGCCTCAGAACTGCTTGCAGACACCCTGCAGCTGTGGTGAGCAGAAGCAAACACTCATTCACTGAAATTTATAATGAGCATTCCCTTATGTTCTGGCAGCAGGACCTCCCAGGCTTCCACCACGAGAATATGTGTGCTGGATCATCTAAAGATGTCAGCTCCCTTTTACATTAATGTTTTCCATAAAACATAATTTTTTGACCAATAACTGGCTTTAGTTAATGCCATTGACCCAAACACCAGTTCTATAACATTTCAGTAAAGCTTCTGTGCAGCTGAACATAATTTAGAATTCATCAGTCACTTCAAGTATTTGCATCAACTGTGTGAAAGTAATGAAGCTGAAGTGTTTATTTTAATGCCAAGTTAGACAATATGAATATTCCTTAGAGGGTTTTCTGTGCAGGGAGATAAAAGATTGAGAGCAAATGGAATGAGAAGTGACCTATGGTGCACATAACTTAAACATGTGTTCTTGACATGCCTCAAGTATGTAGAGTTTCCTGGAATGACATTTAGAGGAGCAATAAGCAACGGGAAAGAACAAGCAATTTAATTTGATAGAAATCTTCACCACTCCATTGGGTACAGTCATGGGAAGTTTGGGCTTCTGACCCAGCTCAACATCCATCATAATGAGACAGCAAAAGATAAAATAACATCGAAAAGAAATTACTTTGTACCATGTTTTTTCCCAAAAGCAGCAGTGTCTGAAAGCCCCTCCCAGCCCTCTTAGAAGTTCGCTGGTTTCACTCATCTCTAAGAACTCAGAATTTCATCTCCCCAGCTGACACACAAGTGAAAAAAAGATATACCAGCGTGTAAGGATCACTGTTCCTACAGAACCTTTCAAAGGCAGGGAGAGCCCTGCAGTAAGATGTGTTTCTGTCCAGAAAGAGAGATGTTTTATACACAAGATTACAAATTGCTTGGAAAAGATCTGAGAGGTATGGGAGCGCTGACCTTCATGTCCATATATCACACACTATAAAGTGCTGGGAGAAGCGTGGCTGATACCACAAGGTTTTTATCCAATTTTAAGTTTTTCCCCAAACCATGCTGGATATGGCTCACTGGGGGGAAAAAATTCACCCAAAAATAGGAAAAAGTTATTTTATCCTGCTGTTTTTCAGCCAGTTCCTTTGGAGTGTGGCCATCTCCCTGTACTAAGAAATAAAAGAGGTCAGCTCAGTGCATTCTCAGCTCTCCGAATGTGCTGCTGGGACAGGTGATTGACTTGAAATACTAATGCTGCCTCTGGCAAAGATTTCCATGAGTGAGAGAAATATAGATCTGAGCTTTTAATTACTCAGTTTTTTATACCAATTTATGTAACAGTGAACTACACAGAAATATTACCATATGTGATATAATAGCTTTACAAATACCTGAATATCTATTTAGCATTAGAAATTAAAGGCTTTTTTTAGAAGTTATGACAAGCTCAGCCTAACTAGGAATGAAATAGGTATTTAATTTTATGTTTTAATCATTTACATTACTTTTTTTTTTTTACATGTGCTGATTTTTGCTACCTTCACAAGTGCTTGCAGTGGATTCTTCAATTGTTACAGCACAGAACAGAAATCCCTAGAGCCTGAAGATGGCTAAGGCAGCACCACTTTATGGTCTGTGGCTCCCAGTCCATATGAACCAAACTCCAGCTGTCTTCCCTGTTTTCCCTGGGTCACTACTCTGACAGCCTGGAAGTGTTAAGCTCTTAATGCTTCTTTTCTTAAGCCAAGCATTCCTGCATTGTTTAGATTTTCAACTACTGTAATTAGCTCACCGTAGTGCTACAAATCATACTTTTCTACAGGAATATTCCTTATAAATTGGGGGTTTACTGCCTTCTCTCTGGAACTGACTGGTAATGAGCTAGTTGGATAATAGCTCTCACAATGCTTGGACAGCATGTGGGCATCCTACTTCTCTTTTAGCCCAGTTTCCATCATCCAAGTGCACAGGGAATCCAGCAGTCCTCTGGAGGTATGGGAGACTTTTTTGCCATACCATTATATTTGATATTTAAGCATCAAGGTGACAAAGCGTTTTTTACAATCAACATGAGAGAAACATTTTTTCCAGATTCTTTCTTTGGACATTACTGGCATGATCAAGGCCTAGAACTAGAAGATGTTGACCCACACCCCACCTGCAGTCAGTGGGACAAGATGGCAACAAAAATGTTAAAATAATCACATCACCACCTTTTATTTGCTTCTCTCTCCAGATAAGTCCCAAACCCTTTTAAGACTGGTCCAGGGGAGGGTTGCAGTCACTGTCCTGTGGCAGGGAACAGGAGCCTGAGGCGTTTTCCCTGCTGGAAGTGAAACCCCTCCCTGTTAATGCCATTAGGTGACTGCTTCAAGTGAAACATGGATCTGGCTCACCCAGACACCCTGAGCAAATTATCTGCAGGCAGATTTGTTACAGACCGCTGCTGGACTGTTGCACCCCAGCTCATTAGCAGATGCTGATCCCACTAAGTAATTAGCACGTTTCTTTAGCTCTTAATCCTCCCTGACACATAGCAGAGGGAAACGTCCATAGGAAAGACACAGCAGTGATGGGGACAGGGAGCTCTGTGGGAAATTAGATGTAAATTTGACTCTCATCAGCTGAGTTCGGTGGAAACGCTGAGCCCTTCTGCCAGCATGGAGAAAGCAGCCTATGAGGGCCTGGGAAGGATATGGGGTCAGTTCTGGTTTGGTTCATTTGGGGTGAACTAATTGTGCCTTTCCAGTACCTGAAGGAGTCAACAAGAACAATGGGCAGAGACTTGGGACAAGGGCCTGGTGTGACAGGACAAGGGGGAATGGCTTCACTCTGACAGAGAAGAGGATTGGATATTGGGATGGAAATGTTCCCTGTGAGGGGGGCCAGGCCCTGGCACAGGGTGCCCAGAGCAGCTGTGGCTGCCCCTGGATCCCTGGCAGTGTCCAAGGCCAGGCTGAACTTTGGGGCTTGGAGCAGCCTGGGACAGTGGAAGGTGTCCCTGCCCATGGCATGGGGTGGAATGGATGGGCTGTAAAGTCCCTCCAACCCAAACCGGTCTGGGATTCTACATCTGGATTCTGCAAATCACCACAACACCAAGTTTCTTTGCAACTGCTCTGAAACCACGAGACTTCAGGACTTCACAAAACGGCATCAGCTCTGTCTGGGAATACTCAGAAAATTCACTAGACAAAACTCAAGGCAAAATTGCTGGGCAAACATCCGAGGTGCTCTACAAAATCCAATATCCTGCTTTAAAAGAAAAAGCACATTTAAAAAACCCAAAGCAGGACTGGAGGGGAGTTTTTCCCTGTTCTCTGAGGGAGCGCTGCTAGGCTCTGGGCAGTGATGGAAACTCAGAAGTCTAACAAGACCTGGAGGATACAGGGCCCCAAGGCAGCTGGAAACCAGCAGGAGAATTCCTCTGGGGTGGTAAAGGAGCAACCCCTGGCCACTGACTTGAAATGCTTTCAACCCTCAGGAGTTTTCTACATCATGACAAAGCTGCCACTCCTGAGTCAGCCCCTTAAGCACTGTACACTCAGAGAACTTGTGGCTAAACACATCTGCTATTAATTCATTACAACTAAAGGCATGTAGGTTAAAATTCCTGCTATGAATGCAAAATCAACTGAAAACCAAGCAACCCCCCTCATTGGTTGTGATTTGTTGGATATTGATCAAGAGCTCCCTGTTATTATCATGCACTCACTCAAAATGGCCCCAACTGCAGTAATTTGTGATAAAATCAGATTCCTGTGCTCAGCTGAAACATTAACTTCCTGAACTGATCAGTGTCAAGAACAAGCTTTAATTAATTTAAGGGATAATATTACCCAGCCCCATTACAGACCCCCCAAAACAGAAGGCAGGTGGGAACTGTTCCCATCAGCCCTAAACCAGGTTACTTCTCTTGCAAATTTAGATAACTAAATTTTTTCCTCCTCAAATGATGCTGCTGAGTTGAGTTTTTTTAATTTTAAAAGCAGGCAACCAGTGGTACTTGAAACCAGTTTTATTCAGACAAAAAAGTTCCTATAAATATTAATGCTGTTGATTTTATACTCCATGTAAAACAAAGGTGCTATTTGCACTTTAAAAAGCAGTTCATTCAGTCAAGTCTGTTGTAATTGAATAATTCAGCTTTAATAAACTCTCCCTGAAGTGTACAAAGAAACATAAATCTCAGTGCCCCATCCTCTCTGTGGAAAGAGACTGAGAGTCTCTCCTACCTCCCTCTCTGCTTTCCATCAGTGTTATCAGCTCTCCATTAACAGGGTTTATAGCTTCCTCCAGTCCACTTTTTTCCCCATGAACTTCTTTCAAGAGCCTTAGAATTTCCTGGAAGCACTACAATAATTCCTTCCATTTTCACAGGCACAGCTGAAACAACCAAATAAGTGTTCATCTTGGAGTTACACTGAAAATTAACTGGGGAGCATGTAGCAGGAAGGCTTGAGATGGAAGATAATCAATGCAAAGCCACTAGAAGTCTGATCATTTGTTGTTATCTAAATCCTGTCAATACTGATGAATGAAGGCAGGTGAACAGGACTGAGGTGTGTTTTCCAAAACAATTCAAGAGCCTTTGAGCTGTTAAAATACCCAGGCACCCCTCAGCCCCAGCTGCCACCCATTTCCTGCAATTTTAAATGCTCTCCAGAAGATGGCAATTTTACAATCATTGACAAGTTTTAGATACCTGTCACTGCAGTCTTTTCATTGATTTGATGCACAGCTGGCCCAAATTATTTATTGACTTGAGTTCTGCAACCTAAAACATTAACCACAGGGCTCAAAAGGCTGCCTTGTGAGGAAAGCAGAAAAAAATCTGAGTAATGGTGATCTGACATTATTTATTCATAGATTTGCACTCACACACACACTGTAAGGCCCCACTAGTCTCCAGAGTCAGGTTTAAGTGGAGTCATCTTCACTTAACCTTGTGCAGAGTCAGCCAGGGTTAATAAGGGCAGAAAAAGAGCAAAGTGATGAGCAATGCTTATCTTATATCAGCTCCAGAAGAGACAGGAATGCAGCCTAGAGGTAAAAGGAAAGGCAGGTCCTATCCAGGGAAAGCCATGGTGAGAAGAACCCAGGCAGCTCAAACCACTGCACACAAATCAGTGACAGGAAAACAGAACCGTGCATTTTCCAAGCAAAGGAGAAAAAATCAGAGCTGCTCGTTACAACAGCAGGCAAGGAATTAGAAGCACATCATCTCAGACGAAGAGACAGCAAAAGGGAAATGCAGGAGTTTGAGTCCCTGGAAAGCTTCAGAGGCTAACAGATACCTTCAGAAATCTGGAAATATTAAAGAGAATTTTGAAGAAGTGATACAGGTCAAACTGCAGTGAGTTTTCCCTGTCCTTTTATAAAGTTAAAAACCATTATGTTTTCAAAGAATACTATTTTTATAGACACAAAATGGATTTTAAAATATTCCAGTAAAATGAAGCTTGCTCTTATGTTCAAATGTATTTGTGGAAGCCTCCAACAGACAAAACCCTATCAATTCTTATAAAATAGGTTTTTCCTCTATTTGATGTTTTCCACCTTCCCCATCGTCACATGAAACCCAGTATCATAACTGGCTGCTCATTTCCAGCTGGTAGTCTTGGATCTTTAGGAGGAGGGAGTGGTGCAGAGCTACATCTCCTCTGGAAAGCAGCACAGCTCAGTGTTTGCCCTGCTGAAATGCTGTGAGGCAGTGCTTAGGGAAAAGCAGGGATGTGCCTGGGACAATGACACAGGGGACAGGTACCAGCTGCCACCACTGCTGTTCACATTGAATTACAGTCACGAGAGGCTACTGATACACCACTGATGCCAGGCAGGGACTGCCCAGCTGGTTTGGAAGCTCTGGTTCATCCATTTTGCCAAATCCAGGCAGGCAAAGCAGAGCTCTGAGGGAAGCCAGGTCACTTGGACACTGCTGCCTTAGGCTTGTGCCACTGCTTAGTGGCAGGCAGGATGTCACACTGACTCCAGCAGTGCAGGCGAAAACCAGTCTGCCCAGTTGGACCACCTACCAGTGGGGTTGCCTGGGATCAGCATTTTGTGTTGCTCCTCCAGAGCTACAAGCAGCCCTTTGCCTTTGGCAGCTGCACCTTCACCATGGTATCAACAGGAAGGCCAAAGCCCTGCATGTTTTCATCACTCCACTGACAACACTAAAGCGAAATTCAGTTTACCAGGCCCTTTCCATATCTAAAACTTGTACTTGTCATATTCTACACAGTAGGAGAGGCTTCCAGCCTTTCCATATTCTAATGAGATGAATCACACTCTGTTACTGAGCTACTCTCAGAAGTTATCTAGGCTTTAGAATAAAATCACTGACTACAGCAGCCTTAAGAAGAGAAAAAAGATCAATAAGAGAGATTCACTGGAAAATAAGCTTCTGTGAATGAGGGGAAAGCAATTTTGTGTCAAAAGGAGCAGATCTTTCATGTGTGGTGTGTCTTTTTAACAGGTTACTTTCAACTGAGGCCTTTCTAGGAAGGTATCAGTAGCAGAATTGAGGAACTTCAGTGACCCTATGATAGGCTGTCAGCTTCTCCAACAAGTGAGGAATCCAGCCTGACCACACGTGGAGCTGCTGGAACAGGCAGGATTTGATCTGGGACACAACCAGCAGGGTTATTTTGACTCAGGATCAAAGCTGCACAGCATCCCTGTCTCCATCCCCATGGAATCACTGCACATGGACAAGGCTCTCCTGACCCTGTAAACCCACCAAGGCTGCCACTGTGTGAAAATCAGACTTGACAGGGACAATTCTTTGGTAGAAGCTGATAACCAAAGTGGGGGGGAAATCCCCAAACCAGCTTTGATCACTTGATTTTGCAGGGCTGAGATTCTGCTGTGCCCTGTGGGAGGAATCCCTGGATGTCAGGGAGCAGGGCAGGAACCACCTCAGAGGTGACAAACAGGAGGAGGCAGACACAAAGGAATGATGGTTCTTCAAGGTGAAGCACCCAATTCCCAAAGTGAGCCAGTAGGAAGGAGAGACAGTGGTGATCCATCAGAAACAAAGAGAATTCAATGCAATGGTTAAGCTTCAACCCTTGGAAGCACAAACTGAGTGAGAATAACCCATCAAAACCCATGGCAGGAGGGGCCAAGCCTTGGGTGTGAGATGTGGCTCAGCCCCAGAACATGGTCAGGTTTGGACTTGCCAGATTCCTGCAGGAATCTCAGGCCCACTGCCACACCTCCATCTGAGCAGCAGCTTGTGTCCTTGGGTTAGTTCTCCTTGGATGCAGTAGAAGTACAACAACCACCTCCTCACCTCCAAGGGATCCATGTGCATATGTCCTTTAGACTGCACAGATTAGGCTGGGGCTCTGGCTGAGGAAGGATTTTATATTGGAAGCATGAGATGCTTCACATGTATGCCTCCTGCTCCTCAAGTCCACCTCACTGCTGCCAGGTAGCAGATTCCCAAATCAGAATTGTCTCAGGCAGGGCTAAAGCTCAGTACTGGAATTCAAATTACAGAGGAGACCATTATTCTCTGAATGGGATAAGGCACAGGCCAACCAGAAAGTGAAAATTAGTCTAATGGCAGGAAAAGTGTTTTCATTAGAGAAAAGCTTCTAGGAAAGAACACAGGCTGAAATGAACTGGATTATTTGAAAGCCTGCTAAAAATGTATTTAAGTTTCTTGGATGGCTTATTTTTTTCAGCTCTATCACATCACGAACAGTGGGGTTTAATTTTCTTTTCCATTTTTTAAAAACATGTTATTTTCTTACTTATTTCCCTTTGACTTTTATGAAATTGGTTCTCTAACTGAGTATGGCAGGTCACCTTCTTCCCTTGGCAACCACACAGGACTGGACTCTGCTCACGTTTTGGAGCTGAGGTGTCTGTGCCCAGTTTTCATCCCAGCACTTCTCTCCCAGTAACTTCTCCACCGCTGACGCCAAAGCTCACTATTGACCTGCATCCATGGTAATTAATTCTAATTTTAGTGCCACCTCTTTTTGACCACCAATAAATCCATGGTGCATTGTAATCCAGAGCTGGCATATGTTCCAGCATGACAGAATTTGGCATTTAAAACCATTTCTGTACCTCCATCCCAGCTGTCAGTACCCTAAGTGTTTGGAAGATGATGAAAAATCTACCTGTGTGCTTTAGGGTTCGGTAAAGCCTGTGGGATGGCAATTCCAGCAACAATTCCCTTCCTGGCACAATAGGCACTACAGCCCAGCAATGGCATTGGGTGTGGAAATGGCTCTCTGTGCACAAGGAACACAAGCTGGGTGTCATCACAATGAGCTGGAATTCTTCACAGGATCAGCCGCTGGAAATGGCAATTCTGCTTCAAAAAAACACATTCACTGAAAAACCTTTACTTGCTCCTTATGTGGCTTTTATACCAAGACAAAATTTTAATTCTAACAGCTAAACACACCTTCTTTTCTTCTTTGAAGCTTCTGGAGACCAGTAATACAGAAAGATTGTTTTGTTAGTCTGAAGGCCGTTGTTCAACTATTCCTCAGATGTTTTCTAATCTAATTGTATTTCAAAGAGCTGCCAAAAACATGAATTTTATTTAATTCAAGCAATAGATCTATGAATCCTAAACTATGCCTTGCTCTGAATCCTTCTGTGATGACAGCTATTACCTGCTGCTTCCATGGCAGGCAGCACCCACCTGAAATTTGGGGTTATTCCTGAGGAAATTGTTACAGCTGGTGTCAGACCAAGCTGACATGGTTTCAGCTTCCATAGCCTCAGGCCCCTTCCAATTAGAGTCAGGCAGAGAAGACTTGCACTAATTTGAAATACAAACCAATAAATAACTGGGTCTGACTGGGGGGAGCTCAGCCTACTTACAGCAGCGAGCAATTGTCATGCTCAGCTCATCTAAAGGCTGTACAGCCCCTCCCGTGGGGGGACAGCAGTGGGGTTCCAGCCTCTCCTCCTGCCCTGGTCCAGCTGGAATTCTCCAGGGCAGAGGAAGGATGCTGTCTGCTGCCTCAGAAGCAAAGGAATCTGGATAATAACAGCAATAACACAAAGTACAGTAAAAGTGTAATTGTATTACACACTTAAGACAGAGCATGATACTTGTCCCACTTACACACACTTCCAACCTAAATCACTACTTTGTAAACAGAATTTTGATTAATCCCACTGAGGATTCTCTCCCTGTGATATATATTCTGCAGCTCTCCATGATACTCCAAACACTCAGAACTGTTATATTTATATGAGGAAAGCTCAATTATTTATTGTGCTCAGCCCTTACCTTACCTACTCTGGTAAATGAAAACCCAAAATATCTGACACTACAAAACTCTCCTGTTTTGAGCTGCACGTTCCAGAGCAACTGCTGAACTTGTCACACCTGACACACCCTTAATGGTGAACATGCAAATCTTTCTCTGTTTTGTCTTTTCCATCCAAAATCTCAGCATGTGACAAGGACAGGAGTGAGAAATGCTGCTGCTAATTGGTACAGGATTTGCAATGAGGGCTTTAGCTTGGTTCCCCCTCATGCTGCCCTGAGGAGACGACACAAACTGGGTGCTCAGCCTGCGCACACTCCTAAGTTTGGTTCCAGCTCTGAGGGTCTTCCTGGGGAGCTGCAAGGTATCCTACTCCTCCCCAGGGCACCTGGAACAAAGGAATTTCACAGAGATAATCTACCTCACAGAATTCCAGCAGGCTCGGGCTGCAGGGAGCACAGTGGGCATCTGATGCCACCTCCCTGCTCCAGCAGGGCTATCCCAGGGCACAGGATTGTGGCCACACAGCTCTGGAATATCCCCAGGGAGGAGACTCCACAGCCTCTCTGGTCTCTGTTTAGGGCTGGGCATTGCCCAGGGCAGAAGTTCTGCCTCCTGTGCGGGGGAATTCCTGGGATCAGTCCTTGCCCTTTCCTCTGGTACAATTCCCACATGTTCTCCTGGCAGCCTAAGGAGAACATTGCCTTCCATGTTGTAAAGAAAAGTCTTTGTTTCCAAAGTACAATTGAAACATCTGCAAATTAATAGATGCTCTAATTAATATGCTTTTAAATAACTGCATGCTGAGCTATTATAAGCTTTGCATTTATGGGAGGTTACCCACGCAGGTCTCATTACACTGGAAATCAAATCCTAATCTCCAACCTGCCACCACAGAATCACCCTCTAATTTAGCTATTTATTGGATAAAACCTTTCCTCTTGAACACCAGGCAAGACATTTTCTTTGAACCTCTTTGCAGCTTCTTGTAAACTGAACAATATTCAATCCCTCATGAGTGTTTTCTGAGAAATAACAGCACTTCATGCCATAAGAGATGGAGGTGACCAGGGTTAACACTCAGGTGATAGAATAAAATTAATCAGGGGCAGGTTTCTGCCTCTGTCAAAAGAGATTTGATTCTTCTGCAAAAGGACAACAGCTTTATTTCAGATGCAAAAATTATCCAGATATGCTTAAAGACTGCTTCTTCCCAAACTTCTTTTTGCAAGCAAAAAGGGGTGAGGATGATGCTGGGCTACAGTTTTAGAAGTCTAAATTGAGGCAAGTATTTTAATTTATGCTGCTTTTAGGCAAAACTGCCATTTGCAGTGTAACTTGTGCTCCTGATCCTTACCTAGAGGAAATATTCTGTCTCTTGAGGGAAAAAAAATACAGATTTCTGTGACTTTGAGATTAAATACTGGTTTAGCAAAGAAAACTACAAAGGAAGAGTTATGGAGCAAAGAGGTTCCAGAGCCAAGCACTTCTTTCCTAGGTTGGAACTTGGGCATCCTGAACTGACACTAATCTCTGCCTCCTGTGTGCCATAAAGGATCCCAGAACCATTTCCCCAGATTCCTCCTTCCTGGTAAGATGGGGGAAACCTCCCTTTTTTAAATAAAGCTGTGTACAGCAGTATTTACAAAGTCATGCACAATGCACAGAGAGAGGTCCACAGTGCTGGTAGCAAAGGACCTGCAGGATTATTTTAAGGTATTAGCTTTTTTAAAATATTCACTGTCCTCTGGATGGAAATTTTCAGACAGTTTCAGCCCACTGGATCTGGGTCTTTGCTGGACCTTCTCCAAGGCCTGGTTTATGCAGTGGACCATGCAGACAGGGAATGGCTCATTCCACTGCACTAAATCCCTCCTAGATCTTAAATGAGCCACAAAATTTGGGACTGGAGGACCAGGCCAGGGTGTGAATCCCAGCTCCTCGAGAGATTTGAACATGCACAGGAATTATGTGTTTGCATGAAATCTTCATGCACCCAATTTTTCAGAAAATATCTGTATTTTTGCCAGCATTGCTAAATAGTAAATAAATACTGTGACCACATTGTAATACCAGAGGCTTTAGATACTTCGTGGCACAGCTGTGAACTGACCCATTTTCAGGCCTCACAAAGCTAAAACTGCTTGGCAAAGAGGCAGAAATGTGTGCAGATATATCCTTCAGCAAAGAAACAGAGTGGCCCTGGTAAAAAATATCTGAAACGCAGGAGAGCAGACTGAGATGCAGCCCTGGTGGCAGGGGACAAGTGGGTGTAGCAGCACAGTCAGCACAGGTGTTATGACAACAGGCTGCAAAAGCTCAATACCCCTCACCTTGCTGGAACTGCCCATGCCAGGGGTGGAATCACTGTCCCTGGGAGTGTCCAAAGCCGTGTGGATGTGGCACCTGACGACAAGGGTCAGTGGTGGCCGTAGCAGTGCTGGGGGAATGGCTGGACTCTTTTCCAGAACCATTAAGGTTGGGAAAGCCCTCTGTGATTCTGCCTATCCTGTAGCTTGGGTTTTCTTTGTGAGCTCTGACAAAGACCCCTGTTGCACAGTTACATAATCCAAAATAATCCATGCCATGACACTGCACCAATACACTTCCCTTTCCCTGGAGTTCAGTGCTAGGAACTGAAATTCCAGCAGCTCCAAACAAATTCTTCCTGCTGGATCACATCAGGGTCCGTGGCCTTGCAGAAACACAAAGTTCCTGTGCCAAGGAGCTTCAGCTGCAATGTGAAAAACACAACTGTGAACAGAATTGCCTTGTGCAGCTGTCGCACTTGTTTGAAGCCAAGATAAAATTTCCATTGGTTTGTGCAGGGCCAGGGATTGGAGACTTGATGACCCTTGTGGGTCCCTTCCAGTTCAGGATCTGTGAGATAGATAGATAGATAGATAGATAGATAGATAGATAGATAGATAGATGGATGGATGGAAAGAATGTTCAGTGAAAAATCAGCAATGGTGAAGGATGTGAGCCAGCACGATTAAAGCATGTCCTGCAGTTGGACACCAGGATGGCCCCAGGTCTCAACCCCTTGGGAAGCAGGATGCTGTCCCAGGCTGGACAGCTCTGGGTGCTGATAGCCCAGCCCAGGTGCAGCTGGGCTGATCCCCAGCCCCACAGGGCCAGCAGCTCTCATCCCCCTGCTGCACTCAGCTCACTGAGCTCTTCCTTCCATACCACACTTAATCCACTAAGCCTCCCATGAATATGTGCATAGAAGAGTCTAATGGCTCTTCCTGATCTGGTCTCTGTCATTACTAAAGCTGGAAATTAACAGGAACCTCAGCCACTGTCACTGCTCTGCCATGGGAGCTCATCCCAGCTCAGGAACCACGGGCAGCTCCTCGGAAAACAAGCACAGGAGTGATGGAACTTACCCAGAGCCTCCTGCCTGCTCTGTGCACAGTGAACATGACCCATGAGAACACAGACTGAGGGAATGAGTCCTCCAGACCCCACTGAGCATTGCTGATCCACAGCCCAGGGACAGGAAATATTCCTTCTGCTCTATTCCTTCCTGTTTCTTCTCAGGGAGACTAAGTATTCCTCGTGGATTGCACTAAGGAAGCAGCTGCCCTTCTTGCCCCAGAAGTTGTTCCCATTTGGAGAGGGCTGCCAGCAGAATCAGGCTGTGAGGAGACCCCTTCTTTAAAGGAGCTTTATCCCAGAGCAGCATTAAAGGAGCTCTTGGAAAAAGGACTTTTCAGAGGAATTGGGAGGATACAGGCAGCAAAGGTATCCATCACACAGCTCTCTGCCAACAAAGAGGAGGCCATTCCAACCTCAGCCCATTCTCAGGAACCAAAGTTTGGTCACCAGTGGGAAGTGCTCATAAGACACGCACAAAAGGCAGCCTGGGAAAGAAGACGTGGCTTTTGGGGTTAATCCAGGAAAAAACAAAGGAATTGCATCTTCCTCTTTGAGCAAAATGGAGAGTGGAGAGTTCAAAGCCTCTCTGAGGTAAGGCAGCAGTTTTTGAAGCTGAACCATCACAGTGACAGCCCCTGTGCCCACATCCAGCCTCAAATCCTCCTGGCACAGGAAAGCAAAAGCCCTGGAATGCACCAAGACACAGCAGCTCCTGCCCTGTCCTGGAGACACTCAGCTGGACACACTACTACTGAGGGAATCCTCTTTCCATCCTGCAGCAATCCCAGCTCCTTCTCCTCAGTTTCACACATTAACTCTCCCAGCTGGGAGCAGGATGCCAAGCATGCTCTTCCACACACATATCCCTCAGCCAGGAGGGAGCATTACAGTAATTTCACAAATACAAGCCGCACGGACTATAAGCCGCATCTCTGGGTGTTGGCAAACATTTTGTTCTTTGTCCTTAAATAAGCTGCACCTGAGTATAAGGCGCTCTGTCATTCACAGTGAGGACCCGCGTGCAACAAAGTTGCCAAATAGTAACAGAATCGCGGCATGGTGGGGGGTTTACTGGCTCGGCTAAGGCTGTGCAGGCTCGGCCCGCTCGGGGCTGCCAACGGGGCCAGGTGGCCCAGCTCGGTGGGGCCGCTCAGTTGGACCACTTGGGGCCGGCCGCCGCTGCCACTGGACTCGCTCGCCCCGGCCCGGTGCTGCCCCATAGTGGCAGGGGGGCACGGAGTCCCCCCCAGCTCCCGCGGCAGCGGGCAGGGACGGAGCCCCCCCCACTCCCGTGGAGGTGGCGGCAGGCGGGGACAGAGCCTGCCTGCTCCTGCCGCGGCAGGCAAGGGCAGGAGTCCCCCGCTTACCCCACAGGCCGAGGGGATGGCAGCACAGGGCCCCCTCGTCTCTCCCTCGGGCTGTGGCAGAGGAGGGAAGGAGGGACCTCCCCCGCCCCCCGTGCTGCCTGCAGGGAGCCAGCTCCACCCATGGCGCATTTCCGGTGTGGGAGCAAAATTTTAGTCAAAATGGTGCGGCTTGTATTTGTGAAATTATTGTACTTGGAAATCAGATTGCTGCTGTTTGTTCTGCTTTCCCATGAGCAGCTCAGTTGTATCCCAGAGAGAAAAATATTTTGTTCCAATCTCAAAGTTTTTCACAGCAGCCTTTCACAAACAGTTCAGATCCCAGCAGGGCTGGCTGGTCCTTGCACATAAACCCTTATCCCAGCCAGCTGATCCTGGAGGAGTCACTGATTTCACAGCACCACATCCATTCTCCTCACAGATCACACCAGGAATACAGGATTTCCTTGGAATCACAGCCCCACTTCTGCCTCAGACACAGGCAAGCTGTGGCACCATTCCTCAAACTTATTACATAGAAATATTAATTTTGAAGCTGAAAAGTAGAAGGTCCTTGGAGAAGGTCTGAGGCTTTACCTGGACCATGACCAATGGTTAATACTACTCAGAGGAGCCCAAGACATATCCCGTTGATCCCTGTGGGTTCCAACAGCCTCAGAACACCTGAATGAGTCTCACTCCCCTTGGCAGCACTCAAAATCACATCCAGGCAGATAAGCATCAATGTTTAGCACAGTGGCCACATCCTGGTCCTAGTGGCTCAGGAATTGCTTCCATGAAAGCANCTTTATTCGACAGATGTGGCAATGTCCATGCAAGTCCACAAAGCTGATCCTGCCTAACAGTGGCAAAATTGCAAATTACATCCTCTAATTTAATACAGATACTCCAGGGTACAGGGACTCAATCAAACAATCCTCACTCACTAAGGAAAATATCCTGGCTGGTTTCTCCATCACAAGACTTACACTTCCCAGCACTACAGATTGCTGCATCCAGAGGGAGGAATGTTTTTCTTATTTCAGTGACAGACTCTCTACAAACTCACGTTCACAGTGCTCAGGTGGCTCTGAGAAAACACAGGAAGACGTGACACAGACCGGAGAAACACAGTTTTCCCTCAGCTACACCTGGAACATTTCCCACGAGCAAAACTTGAACTTTCCCTCATATTTTAAATGTCTGTGAATATGTAACAAAAAGCATTCTTAGCAAAATTTCACTGATTTTTTTTTTACATAGTTTTTCTTTCAACCCTTATGTTACAACAGCATGAAAAAACCCTCATTATTAAATTATTTTCTTCATTTGGCCTTTGTTGAAGGATGAGAGAGAGGGAGACTCCTCCCAGTAACATTCCAGGTCATTGCAAAGCTAATCCCAGTTACAAGCAACAGGTAGATGAGGCTGCACGTTGCTGGACATGAGCTGCAGGAAAAGTCCATAGAGATTTTTGCTATATCTGCTATCAGCCAAAAACAGAGTGAAAAATGCTTCTCCTACCTTGCATGAGTTTGGTATCTAAATGTTTTTCTTCATCCTAAAAGTACCCTACTGATTTTTTTGTATCAGGGTTTAGATTGCTGTGGTTTTGTCTAGCCATGTTTTCAGCCTCAAAATTAACATTTCCATATATTGAGTTTGAGGACTAAAAAAAAGCAGTAACACTGAAGGACTCCAGAACTCCAAGCCTCTGTAATTTTAAAATTACTCACTCCCAGTACAAGAACTTCTCAAAATCCTTCAGAACCTCTGAGCTCGGCAGCTCCTCCTCTGGATGGATGGAAGATTTATGGCAGTGGAATTCACAACACTTGGCTCCTGGATATCAGGCCATTTATTCGCCATAAGAGAAATTTAGTAGCTGCTCAACACCTGACAGTAGCGGCACAGAACATTTTAAGAGAATTAAAGACAATTTCTGTATTTAATTAAGAACCATCCAGGCAGTTGAGAATTACACAATACCAGAAGATCAACAGTGAGTTTTGTATCTCATCCTCTGCAAAGAACAACGTGGCCTTTGCAAAGACTGGGAATAGTTAAAGTTAACATAGAAGAGAAAAAGTTTTTTCATAATTTCTGCATTCAGTCCCAAGTGTTACACATTTTATATAGTTACAGGAACATTATTTTTGTGCATTAAGATTGGGCTACCCAGAAATATAATCTGTTTTCCACAGGAGAACCAAGAAAAGCCATGTCCTGCTGAACCCTACACAGGGTTTTGCCCTGCCTACATCTAAATACCATTTCCATAAAACCTTCACTTTTGCTGCTTTTACAACCGACTTTTTCAGTCACATCCTTTACATTCTCAGCTGTACAACAGCAGCTCTCAGGGTTGCTGGGTCATTCTGCACAACCTTCCCTGTAGATGGATGTGACACAGGGAAATAATTTGGTTGCAAAGTTTCTCTTGCAGGAGTCCTGAAGCCTTTTAAAGCTATGTCTCAGGGAGGGAGAAAACATGTTCTCTGTAGAATTCTTTGGAACTCAGAGTCCTTTCAATGTTATACTATGAAAATCTGTGTTATAATTAAGGTCAAGGCTCATTTTTATGCCATGAGAAGGTGGTAATGTCCACATTGTGCTCCACACACAGCAGGTCACTCATTAACACCCCACCACCCCTCAGCCCTGTGCTAACAAGCCCAGCCTGGAGCATTAACAATGTCTGGAACAGCTTTTCAAGCATACACCTCACAAACTGTACATGAAATATCTCAGTAGGCAGTGCTTCATCTAAGTCAAAAAAATTGCACTGGTGCCACCATTCAACATCACTGAGTTAATTTTCCATGGATTTTTTTAGCTCTAGAGAACATTTCTCCTCCTAACATGCCTAAATGTGAGAAATAGTGCTGCAGCAGCTCAGACCTTAATGCATAAATACAGATTGTTTTCCTTAAATATGTACTTAGGTTGTTTTCTAGACAATTAAACTTCTCAGAGGAAAGTAGCAGCTGAAGAGAGCAAATATTTGAATGATATTCAGTACAAAAAATGATGACTAATGGATCACAATGGTGTAATTTCAAGAGCTGTACGTTTTAATAATTTTGAGCAGAGCAGGGAACAGTGCTACAAAGCACAGGGTACAAACCCAGCAGTGCCGCAATCAGCTCCTGCTCCTTCACATAGATTCTGTAGCTTTGTGTAGTTGATACGTTTTTAATTACAGTAATTTCACGACCATAAGGCGCACCGGACTATAAGGCGCACCCCCCGGGAGTCAGCAAAATTTGCAACATGTAGAT
>PYHW01009353.1:597005-607362 GCA_013186435.1 Turdus rufiventris | reverse complement strand
AAAAACCCATACCTTTTTTTGCCTGAGAGTTCCTGAATTTCCAAATTATAGTAAACTGGGAGGGAGGGGATTTTCACTATCCATTTCTTGAAAGAAAAAGCTCTCGCCTTTTCCTTTTTCTTGCAATACTGTCCCTTTAAACCAGGACAGGGACAAAGCAGGGGGAAACGGCTGGTCCAGCTATTGTACAAAATGACGCTAAAAAGCCACTTCACATTTTCCAGCATCAGTCTTTCGCCATCTACTCAGCATTTCAAAGTGGGAACTGTTCTGTTGTGATGTTTTCAGACTGCACTTTTCAAAGCAGCAGATCTGTGTTTCCATAAGCAGGAACTTGCACTGAAACAGGTTCTTCACCAAGGTATAAATACATTTCCCCCCACCAAATCCAGTTATGTAACAGGACACCAACCTGCAGCATCATCAGTCTAACCGACTTAACAGAGATCTCTGGGATCCTGAGATGGGAATTAATTACTTACAAACAAGTCCTCGTTAACTAAAGCCATTATTATCCACTTACACTGGAGAGCTGGGTTTAATAAGCAGTATAAGCAATGCAAATGGAAAATTACTGGGAGATAGCTCAACTCTGAGAGCTGCTTCCAGAGCCAGCCCAGCTCCTGGCAGGACACACACATTAAGGGAGCTTTTCCCAAACCCACCCCAGTGAGGGCTGCAAAGGCACTTCCACAACTCAATGGAAAATCAGAATGAGCTCTCCACATTAAAATAATTACAAAAATCTCAAATGCACCTCTGTGCCCTGAGCAACCTGGTCTAGGGAAGGTGTCCCTGCCCATGGCAGAAGGGTTGGGCTTTGATCCCAAATCAGTCTGGGTGTACAACTCAGGAAACAGCAAGAAACACTTATTTAATGATTTCTGACTCTAAGCTGTTAATACTAATTCTAAATCTCAAAAATCCCACAACTGCCAGCTTTGAAAGTTGGTGTTATAAATTAGCAACTATCACACGACAGAAAGGGAAAGAGGGCCAGATCCCAGTGCTGGATAACCCGCCTTTCGATGGCACAGAGAGCCAGCACTGCTTCATTATTCATCAGAAGGTGCTGAGAAACACAGTGATATTTGATCAAGCAGCAAGCTTCTAAAAATATTTTCAGTTCTATTTATTGGGAACTTGCTTCTATTTTTTTCCTTTTTATGAACCACTTGCATGGCAAGGTGCAACACAAGCCTGCAGCCAGTGTCATAAACATGCCAAGATGGTAGAAAAAGCTCAGAGCAATCATTTATGTGGCAGAAATCCTACAACCTTTAATAGAGAAAGGAACTCCTCATCCAAACATATTCCCTGGGAAAAGAAGAAAGTGAGATTCCCTGCCCCATCTGTGCTCTCCATAAGCCTCACCGATGTTCTCCCTTCTCACTGGTCATCCCTGGAAGGCCCATCCCCAGCAAAAGGATGGAACTACGGAATGCAGGACCCTAGGATATCCTGGAAAAGACCCACAAGGATCAATGAGTCCAGCTCCTGGCCCATTTCAAGAACTCCAGCACTAATTAGAACAGTGGTTCAACTGCTTCCTCCCAGCAATACAGGCACTCCATGGCCTGGGCTGTGTAAGCAGCATTTGGAAAATGGGAGTTGGCAAGCTGAAAGGGACTGCATTCATTTCTGGAGGTATTTTAATCTAATTAGGAGTCTGAAGAGTCATCCTTGTATGTTTTGTGACAGCACTTTGGTATGCCAGTTAGTGAAGGCACACAGGAGAAATTGATTCCTGAGCAAAGTCAATGCTGAAGGTGTGAAAAAGAGGGGGGGGCGGGGAAGAGGGGGTAAAAATTGCACTTCCAGCCTTAAGTAAGACCAGGAGGAAATCAGGCAGTGATAGGGATAGAGCTTTCACCTGCCAGCAGCTCTTACAGACCCTGAGACAGGTTTCTGAAACCCTCAAAGCAGTATTAACACAGTAACTTGAGCCAAGTCAGAGAAGGAGGGCTTGCATTGTACTCCAGCTTATTTCTCAAAATAAACAGAAAACCCAGCAGAACAATGTTGATAAATCATTCTGCTGTACCTCCAAAGCACACCTGCTTCCCCAAAAACCACCCATGGTCACCCAGGGGGAACTCACAGCAAGCAGCCAGGAGTGCTTTTAACACAAGAGTCCTAAGAGGCAGACATGATGAAACCTGATTATCAAGAACAAGCTGAGCTCCTTAGTGCTAGTATTTATAATAACAAACCATCAGAAAAATCAGAGACCATTGCAAACACAGAGAAGAGCAGTCAGGGCAGGTTTTCAGCCTGCACATCCAGATGATCCCTCATAACCAATCACAAGAACAGGGACTGAAAAGGGACAATGAGCTTGCAGCCAAGGTACAGCAAGGGGAAAGAGGCATTTTATAAAATGCTATTACAATTCAGCAATAAATAGACATTATTTTATTATCTAATGAAATACAGAACATATTTAACATATATATATTAAGCCTATCTAACCCAGCTAAAGCTGTACACTCCTAGGTATTCATATGATGACCCCAGAGATTTGTTTTTGAGATCATCTTAGGGACCTACAAATCCCTTCATTTTTAGGCTAATGCCACCTCCCCTCATGGCTGCAGATACCTAGAGCTGCTTGCTGCTTGCAGGTGGCCATCTGAGCCTCCACAGACACTTGGAAGATGTTTATTTTTTACTTAATGTTTACATCTAATAGGGAGAAAGAATAAGGCACTTCAAAGAAATAAATTCTGGCTTGGTTATTAGCCAGTTTCTGCAGTTGTTTCTTAGCCAGTTTAAAGTACGCAAAGTGGCAGTGAATGAGTTTTCGCTGCACAGTGCCTTTTTAAGAGTGAGGAACATCCATTATGAAACTATAAAAAGCAGCAATAGCAAATTCTGTATCAAACACTTGACATAGATCAAATATATCAAAATACCCATTTAGTATCAGCTTAACAGACAAAAGTGTCCACAAAATCAGAATTTTGCTGTGTTAGGAATACTTGCCCTTTATTTCAATGGCAAGTCTCACTAGCAGCAAAGCCTCTTAATTGTGTGCCCTTGCTGAGTATTTGTGACTCTGCAGCCCTTCCTTCCTGTAATGAGAAGAAAGGTGAGATGGGAATGGGATTTAAGTGCAGTTCAGTAAATATTTGGCAGTAGGCTGCTGTTCCTGATGCATTAAACATCATCACTTCACACCACAGCTCCTCAGAGACTGTTTGGTCAGGACTGTCGAGGGACACACTCTGGAAGGGAATTCCTAATGAGCAAGTGCATTCCAGCATTCACATCCATCTACTTTCATTAACCTTACAAAGGAGATGATTTATTCATCATAAAGATATTAAAATGCACTAACCCTTCTCGAGGTATTTGTCATTGTTTTGTACAGAAAATGGCACTTAGAAGGCTGTTTGAAGTCACAGTCACTTCTGTTTAATTACAGTTTGCAGTTAATTGGCTCCTAGGGGAGGGACTCAAAGGGATTGTGGTTGAAGCAGGGCTCTGAGAGGCCACAGGTCTCAACCCAAGAACTGACAGGTGAAATCCCACTGTCCCTCTGCCCTTCCCTTGTGCTTGGTTAGCTCCAGCAGCTCCTGCCCTGAGCAGAGCCCTGACCTGGGTCACAGCTCCTGGTGATGCTTACACAGCCCCCTGCCCTCAGGAATTCCAGGGCAAAATTCCTAACAGAATTCCTAGTGAAGATTAGATATAACCAGCTCACCAAAACATTGAATCACAGAGTGGTTTGAAAGCTCATTTAAAGCTCATTTTGTTCCATGGGCAGGGACACCAAACCCCATCCAACCTGGCCTTGGACACTTCAGGGATCCAGGGGCAGCCACACCTTCTCTGGGCACCCTGTGCCAGGGCTCCCCACCCTCACAAGGAGGAATTTCTTCCCAATATCCCAGCTAAATCTCTCCTCTTTCACCTTAAAGCTGACCCCCCTTGTCCTAACCACATTCTGTGGTCCTCACTGGGACTGAGCTGATGTGGAAGCTGAGGTCATCTGGTTATGAACAGCCATCAATGCCAAGTTTATAATTTCCTGCCAATCTGCTTTTTTCTAAACATTTTCCCATCTTCCCACCATGGACACCCTGCACTATTTCACGCTCTACTTAGCCCTGTAAGTACAGGCACCTTTCATTATCATAGATAGCGAGGTAATAGAATGCTGATATTCTGTACTATCTTCTTTCAAATATATGTAATTATGTGGCTTTGAAGCAATTATACTTGGGAAGAGGAAAGAGAAGGGCTACAAACATCTGTTTTAAAATTACTGGCCTAAAAATCAGCTCCACTCTCCTCTCACAGCCAATTCAGCCCAAGTGCCCAAAGCAATAAGGAGCTTCAAGATCCTTTGGTCCTGATAGCAAGAGAGTATCCCAACTATGGTGCTAAAGCTTTTTTCCTAACTAAAAAAAAACCCAGAACACAACCACAAATCAACCCAGAAACAAGAAGCATAAGTCTGTCCTGACACTGTGCTCCCACCTCCAGAGAGCAGCAGGAACAAAAAAACGAAATAACTGGTATTTTCAGCAATTATAGACTCTCTGGGTTAATAGTGCTGCTCTTCTACCCTTCAAGGTGGTACAAGCTGTTTTTAATCCAGACCCATCCACATGAATCACCCTACAAAACCCCAAGCAGGTCATTTCAACTCCATTAACTGGCACCCCAAGCTCTTCTTTAAGCTTTTCACAATAATAAAGACACAGAAAACCAATTTATTGGGCTGCTTTTTTATTTTCCCCTCTTTCCATTTCTACAACTTTTAGAATCAATGCTTTCTGTCAAGGAGAACAGCTGTTAAAAGTGTGAGTGCTGAGCTCTATCTGCCTGTGAGGTGGTTCTCTTGAAAAGAGCATTTCTGAGTGTTTGACTGATGGTTCCTGTCAGTGCTCTTCACATTTGCTTGTGTGCAAGACAAAATGAACAAAGCCCAACAGAAAAAAACATTCTTTTTTCAATAAAAAATACTCAGTAAGGTGGTATAGCAATATTCTAAAGAAATATTCTAATCTGGAAACCTAAAAATATCTTTCCGCTCTAAAACGGCTTGACCATTCAAACCCTTCTACTTTCGTTTCCTGGTGTTCCAAAAAGCAAATCAACATCACACCATCTCTCAACACCCCAATTTTCATCTGGACTTTCACCAGCAGTTCATTTAAGCATCACTTCAGTCCACATTCAGTTTTAATGTGAAAAGAGCTGCGTGTGCACAGCAACTGAAGGGCAAGAGCTCTACAACTCCATTTTTTACACTTGTACCTCCCAAAAAATGAGCATAAATGACAAGCTTCTGTTTCCTAATGAGAAATGTGTACAGCTGCATGGGATCCACGTGGCTTGGACAGATGTTTGACCTTATCCAGACAGGGAGGAGTTCATTTGCTTTTCTAATGCTACAGGAAAACAAAGATGCTCCAACCAGAGAGCCCACATCACTTGGTGAATTTATAGAAGGAAGTATGAGTTTAATTAGAAATAGCCCATGGGGGTCAGTGCTGACTGTCCACTGCATTTAAGAGGAAAATTTCCTGCCCATCACACTCTGCACTACTGTTAGGAGAAAGGAGGACAAAGCCAAAGCTCAGGGTTTATCTGGTAGGAGCCAGAAATTAAAACTCCTCTTCTACAGATCTGGTTTAGGGCACTTATTTTCTACTTGCATCATTTTATTCCCTAATATTGTCCACTTGTAACTGGAAGTGAGAACAGCCAAGTTTCAGGAATCACATTGTCCTTCCTGAATAAAGAACCAGTAATTAATTTGCAGTCTTATTGTATCTTTCCACCCTCCTTCTATTGTTAATTATCCACTGCCTGATAGCCTCCTACATGCTTTCAAGGAGTAGATATCAATTTTGCCACTGGCTAAGTGCAAAAAAAAAAAAAATTAAGAAATAATCAGCTTATTATCATTCTCATCTAATCTTATACCTTTAAGGACTGACCTGTTCTGGGTGAGAAACAGTGCCAGGATGTTTGGCCTCCAAATGATAATTGAAAAGCTCATTACGGAACCCCATTAAAGGACCTCCATAAAAGCCTCAGCCTGGGAGCGAGTGGTGAGGGAGGGCAGTGCTGGGGAGGACTCAAAAGGCCTTGGTGTTTGTGTGGGAGCACTTCCCTAGGTAATTTTGTACATGAGGATGCTGATCTCACCCAACCTTAAAGGATGGGCTCTGGGATTTGGGGGGGGTTACTTTAGGTTTTGTTTCAATGGTCTCATGTAAATTAGGTTTGGGGTCACTGTTAGGAGGGCACAAGGAAAAGCAGAACTCACTGAGCACAGTCTGAGAAAAGTGTTCAGGACTCAGCAGCACTAAAACTACAAAAGACATCTGGGAAATCTCTGCATTCCATCACTGCCATCCAAGAGGCTGAAGGTGAGAAGGACAATCCTGCACCTCCTACATGACGTCTCTGTCTGTCAACAACCTCTCCAAAATAGAGACACGGTGAGGTAAAGAATAGCCCTTGAGCTTCTCCTCTGGCCTCTCCAGCCTGCCCTGCTCATGTTGACACTGCTTCTACTACAAAATGAATTCAAATGAAAAGGAAAGAAAAATGTTAAAGCTCCCACTCTTTTTGCCTACCCAGTTCCACTAGCAAGCACATACATCTGCTATGGAGCTGAGACAGGAAATTAGAAGAATATTCTTTTCATCAGTGTGATTAAGATACGTGGAGTAATAAGTATTTAAATGCCTTAAAAATTCTCAAAAGCATCTTGGAGTCCTTTAAATACTGAAGTCATTACCTATATTTAACACTGACATAAAACAGGACTGCTTCTCACTAGGACTTAAATCAACTATTTCTCATTAATCTGGATTTCAAAAAGTTACTTGACTTTCAAATAAAGGTGAATCTCCCAAATAGATTGGTTTAGACTATAAAGGGAGCTGTATTTGTATTACCAGTTTTAATGCTTTGCCTGGTTCTTCCTCAGCAGCCCAAAGCAACCCACTCAGTATTGCTGTTGTAACTCAGAAATCTGGGATTTTTGAGCTTTCTGTGCTTTCTGGCACTGACCCCCAGTCACTGCTTTTGACCTGAGGCCTTGGAGAAGGCTTCCAAATTTGAATGATGGAGTTAGGATCACAGGTGTGTAGTTAAATAGAAGTGTGTGATTTCACATGGTGAAGGGTTTTGAGCTTGGGTTTTTAGAAGGTTTTCTTCAGCAGTGTCAACTCACAATTAAATTATTTGTGGAGGTGCAGCACATTTAGAGCCATGGGATTACCAATTCCACTTTGGTGCATAGGCACAGTTCTTGAAAGACAAAGGCTTATTTACAACAGATAAAGTGCACAGTCAAAGCAAGGCTCAAACACCCTCCTGTCATTTCCTTGGCTCCCCTTACTCCTCTGTGGTGCTCTGAAAGGCTGCTGTCCCCTCTGAAGTGGCTCAAGTTGGGCAGGAGTTGAATGACTAGTAGCACCTTTCCAAGCAGCTCCTTTCAAAACCAATAGCAGCAGAAGGAGATAATGACAAAAAATCAAGAGCTGTAACAGCACAGGCAGGGCAGGCTTATCTCAGTACAGTACACAATAAATGACAATGGGTGAGCTGCAATCCTCATCTTCATTGCAGAGTAGAAACTTCCTTCCATTTATGCATCAAAGCAGCAGGGTTATGAGAAGGCCAGAGGCTGAAATGAGTTCTTGCTGGATTTCTGGTATTTGCTTGAGCACAAAGGGATTGTTTATACCCAAAACAGAATAATGGTAAGGCATCTTAATTCATGCACACAATGGGTTTGCAGCACCCAGAAAAAAAGGATGTGACTGATTCAAGTTCAGGGTGCATTTTAACAAGCAATACACTCCAATCTTTACCACTTCTAAACTTTTAAACATCAAATTTACTTTGTACAATAAACAAAAATAAGTGAAGAAATTGCAAGCCTGAGGATACCCAGAGAACATTTGCTAACTGTGCTCTTGGAACACTTCAGAACATAGCTCATAATTACTGCACCACACCCAAGGCAGGTGAAATAAAACTTGACTAGGAGCAAGTCAGTTCCTACTCATCTTCTACAGACTTGGTGTATGGCAAATGTACATAATATTTTGTACAGCTCTGTTAATTTTAGCTCCAATCTCTACTTTTGTGTACAGATACTGCTTCTTGAATTAAAATTCAGAGGAGGAAATCTTGTTCCCCTGGTACAGTTAATTATTATAAATAAATTACAGGGGTATCCCAAGTAATGTGTTTGATTTAATCAACAAAAAGTTAATGAGGCCAAATTGATGCACAAGTTAGGCAAGACTAAGCTGACAGGGATTTAAAGATCTCTTCAGCTCCTGAGACTACAGGATCAATGTGGGATTTGAGAAGAGTGGGCATCCGTTACAGAGAAAAGGGAAAGGCTTCACTTTCTGCTCCTCTCTTCCATAGAAGACAGCCCAGGATGGGACAAAGCAGGAAGGCAGTAAAGGTTACAGCTTCCACTCAGAAAGTTTTACTCACAGTTTACAGTTTTCACTGGGCTTTAATAGCCAGGAATCTCCAGCAAAGAAAGCCTCTCTCTTACTGCCTTTTGTTCATCTTTGAGAAGAGGCAAAAATCAACAGCTTCACTTAAAAACCCAGTTACAACATCGGTATAATTTGAAATCAATACAATATTTGGCAGCTACAGTCACAAATACAAATGAAACTTTAGTCTTGATTCCAAGTATTTACAATGCATTTTGTGGTAACCTGAAATTTTCTTTTTGCCTTTATGTTTTTATTAACTGTTCTCAGCTTCCCCAACACACAGTTTGCTCACTTCCATTTATTGACAACTGCACTTACTGGAACACTTCCAAAAGCATCATTAAAACAGCTCTGATAAGGAACTAGATACCTGAATAATGGTTAATTCCTAATCCAAGGACCATTCTTGAGTTACGTGGAGGCATAAAACTACAGATACAGATTAGGAAAGCAAAAAAAAAAAAATACATAGGGGTCTTGAAAGTTATCAGATGATTTTCACAGATCTGGCTTTTTTCCCCCACATATTTTCCTGCTGGATGGAATTAATCTAACCATGACCACCTACATAAAGCAATGAGAGCAGGAAAAAAAAAAAAACCTGGGGAAGTTCTGCCTTTTATTTAAGTCATCTGTGTGCAGAACACTACAGGAAAAATTGCTTTAGCTTCAAGTCCTATCTATAAATGTCTCATACACGAATTCTTTTCAAAGAAACAAATTATGTGCAAGGAAGCAGAAACTTTTTTCCACCAGTGCATGGAGGCAACTCCTCAACAGGAGTGCCTGTCTCCTGATCCCAGCAGTTTGCACATGGATTTCCAATAGCTGGTGCAGCCTTTTTTTAATATATTCTGCAGAGAAAACTCTGCTGGTTAATTCTGTTCCCGAAGTCAGGTTTTATTCCTGTCCTCACAGGGCTCTGTGAAAAATGCTGCATCTCCATTACAAACAAACAAATAAATAGAATAACTACTTTAAACCCATGAGAGAGCTTCTGACCATACCCTGTCCTTCTCTGGAACTCTGCCACAGCTACAGTAGGGATGGGTTGGGACTGTGAGATCCTTGTGGGTCCCTTCCAACTCAGGATGTTCTGTGATCCCAAGTGGCTCTATTGGATTCACTGTGACCCAGTTCTGTTTTCCAGAACTCAGACCCCTCAGGCAGCTGCAGGGGGCTGAAGGAGGGGAGAAATACACATTGCTCCTGCCCACAGCACAGAGCAGGGGAAAAGCCCTCGAAGAACATCACAGAGCACACAGAAAGGATAAAACACCCCACATTTTTGCTTTCTTTATACTCCCATTCCAACCCCAAGACTCACCCAGCTTTTCCCATGAATTTTAATGGAAAAGAACAAAAACAACCCAAAGAGAATGGCAAAATAACAAAGGAAACTCAAACTACTTTATATATTCCAAGGAGTAATCCTCTGCTCCTCGAATTGAGCTGTGCACACATGTTGCTCATTAAACAGCCTTATCTCACAGATAACCAGAGCAGCCCCTCCAAGAGCTGGGATGGAAATGAGTTGCACTAAATTAATGTGAAACCACTCATAAAGCTTTGTCTTTCTGAGACTGCAAATTCAACAACTGCTGGCCCGTTGTTGTGGGCTGGGGGAGTTTTTAGAAACTTTTCCCATTATTATGTTAAGCTGGCCGGGCGGCTCCCCTGTTACCCGTTAAGTGCTCAAGACAAAAAGATAGCTAGGCTGGGCCCGATGGCTCGATTACGGAAGGTGGAGTGCTGCTTTGTCCTTCGGCGGGTGGGGGGACACGGGCAGTTCGTCGGCCGAACTCGGGGAGAAAGGTTGTTTTTTCTCCGCGGTGGGACCAGGCCCCTGGACTCCGATTGCT
>PYHW01009353.1:536924-588936 GCA_013186435.1 Turdus rufiventris | reverse complement strand
GGGGAATGCCCACAATATATAGAATATCTTCTGTGGTGTAGTACTTGGAGCAACACAGATTCCATTTAGATACCTGAGTTGTATCACTTATGAGATAAATGTCAGGCAACATTCTCCAAGATTTTTCCTCTCAGCCCTGGATGGTTTCCAAGATTTCCTTTTGAGTAGAACTAAATATTAAAATGTTACACTCCTATTGAAGTACAAGTTTGTCTTCTTCCTGACCCCAGGAATTTCATTTTCAGTACGAAATACAGTGAAACACGTCCTTTTTGAGACTGTTATAGCCAAGAGAAGAAATTATTTTCCTACCAGTAGTAATTACTGCAATTTCATTGCAAGCAGAGGGCAGGAGGAACAGGTATCATCATAACAAACCTTGAACCAATAACCAATTGTAAAGAAAAACAACAAACCCCAATACCTGAGATTTACAGGACTGACGATTAAAATCCTGAATGATTTTTGAGTTTAACCAAGTACCGCAATCACCACCTGCCAGTCCCTATCCAAAACATGGATATTTCATGAAAGAGCTACACTCGCACTACCAAAATTATTTATCTTTGTCACCACTGTCCTATAAAAATCCCATTCAGGAGAACAACAAACCAACTATCTTGGGGTCCAGTTGCTGACTTGGTTGGCAATTTTCCAACACACCATCTTTGGTGGGAGGTGTCAGCTCCTAAAAACTGGAACCCATTTACAGGAATAACAAGATTTCAAAGAAAATGCTGGGAAAAGCACAAGAGGGAAAAACCCTTCAGATTGGGAATGTGAGAGGTTCCCATTCCCAGGTCTCCTGTTCACTGAGGTGACAGCAGGACCTCAAAACCCCAGCAGCAGCAGAACTCCTTCAGTGGCTTTTCCTTACTCCAAAGATTTTTGCTCGTGCCAGCAGGAGATGTTCAATTCTCATTACTCCTCCCAAGAGCAGTAATGAACAAGCTGAAAGTCCTGTAGCATCTGATTTGTTGTTTATACCTAAAACTGCACTTAGAAGTGGAACAACACAAGGTAAAGCTGCTTCTAAAGGCAGCTTCAGAACCAGCTTTTCTCTTGCTCAATGAAGTAATCATTTTCCAAATTAAACGCTGCTCAGAACCATCAAGGTGTATGATGTGGACTGAGATACGCGACTACCCCTGCAACAATTCCTAGCTGATTTGATTTTTTATTTGGGCAATGAGTTATGGCAATGTTCTGTAAAATTATACAGCAAGTAGTTTTAACACTGTCTGGGATTCATGTTCAGAGGTGCAAAATGTTGTACAAAACCAGCAGTGAAACCCTTCTGTAAGAACCCACTAGTGGACTTTAAAGGGCTTTAAATAGTTCACAGAGCCACCCCTGTGGCAGTAATCCCACTCAAATCTCACCCCCTTGGAACTGTCACTTCCATCAGAATAAAAAGAACTGGGGAAAAGCCAAGGTTTCTAACAGCATGTCAAGCATACACTGAACGATCAGACTCCATCTGAAATGCGTCTTCTCACAAGTCACAAGAACTGATGTGAGTGAAGGACACTCAGAGTATACAGTAGCCATGTATTAAAGAGCATTCTAATTCCATTTTTCACAAAAGGAGGCGATCAAACCAAATCTTTATACAGCAAAGCAAGGATCGATACATCTGATTAATCCTTGCTCTGAGTACAGAACGTGCCTCAAAACCAAAACTGCACCCGGCACAGATTGTTCTTTCGTAGCGTATTAAATCTTTCAGCATCTCTAATATAGAGGAACAGATTACCTTCAAGGCAGAGAGCTTCAGAGAGAATTCATTGATGGCTACAGAAATTATACTTCCTGTATGAGGAGCAGGGAATAGTGTGGGGCTCCTGTAGGTGAATGTTCTGAGCAGCTTTTCAAACCAAGGCAGACGTTGCCAGGAAACCTCCAACCCCATCTAAAGGCTATTAGAGCTTTCCAGGATTTTTATTTGAGCCTGCTATGTATGAATGATGCTCCATGCCCCTGTGGATTCCAGCAGATGTGCAAAGCTGTGCCAAGGCAAGCAACACTCTCCTAGGAGTCTGGGAAGAGCAGCCTCAGGAATGGGGTGGAGTCAGAATAAAACCTCCCCAGCTCAGACACATTGTTGTGCCCTCATAGCCATGCTTAAAGGTCTGGATCAGCAACAGAGCACTGCCTGCAATGTATACAGTAATTTCACGACTATAAGGCACACCCTTCTGACTAAAATTTTCCTCCGAACCCGGAAGTGCATCTTACAGTCTGGTGTGCCTTATATGATGGACAAAGTTTGGAAATTTGCCTACCCGAAAGTGAGAGCTGCGAGTTGCGGGGGGAGCCAGCAGGGCCACAGTGGTCAGGTGCAGGTGGGGCAGAGCAGCAGCACGCATGTCCCGGCCCCGTGCAGGCGGGTTGGTGCCCCAGCAGGCATGCCCCGGCCCCGTGCATGCGGGGCTACCCCCCCACAGGCACACCCCGATCCCGTGCAGGGGGGGCGGAGCGGCGGCGGGCATGCCCCGGCCCCGCCGGGTACAGGCCCAGGGGCCCATGGCTGCTAGGTTGAGGCGCGGCCTCGGCCAGCAACCCCACGGAGGGAGCTGGAGGTGGATCCTCACTGCAAAAAAAAAGTGTGCCCTATAGTCCGGTGCACCCTATATGATCTACAAAGTTGCAAAATGTGCCAGCTCCTGGGGGTGCACCTTATAGTCCAGTGCGCACCTTATAGTCCGGTGCGCCTTGTGGTCGTGAAATCACTGTAAACTGGGAATTATTTGAGTTGGAAGACACTTTAAAGCCCATCTCGTTTCATCTCCCCCCAGACCAGGCTACTCTCAGCCCATCCCACCCAGCCTACATTTCAACAGACACAGGCAGTGGAGATTCTCCTTCCCAAAAACTGGGGTGGCCAGCAAGGGTCTGTGTGTTAGGTGAAGTCAAAAGACTCTACTGGGCTGGAGACTCAAAACAAGTGGTAAAAAGCCTGCTAATAACTGCTCAGTCAGTAGCATTTTAACAAGGGGAGTTCCAGGATGAAAAAAGTGATGAATTTCACCTCTAATTAAGCCCCTTAAGCAAGACTCTGTCATTATGCACAACAGGGTGAACACCTTTATATCAATACAATTAAACAAACTCACCACAGCCTCCCACGAAATTCCAACTAAGCTATAATGGTACCAGCCTCACACTAAGGCCCCAGGACTCTTGGCAACTTCCAGATACAAAAAAACCCCTGTATCTCTGATCATATTCCATGTTTTTAAACACTGATTTGATGTCATGATGAATGTCTTGAAAGCCTTCTGGTTCACTTGTCTCAGTGTTCCACACACTTCAGCTCACTGGGCATCCATCCACTGCTCCCACCCTCCAAAAAAGCCATAAATACATTCTGAGTTCAGAGAGCACCAAGAGTTTAGATGTGATCTCCTACCACCAAGCTGAAAAAGAAGTTTCAACCAAGCCCCAACCAAGATTTAAAAGTCTTATCAGCAGTACATACAAGCTAAATTTGGGCTGCTACTTGGACCATGATCTTGTGGCAGCTTGAGCATGAAAGGACAGCACCTCCCACATGGAATGGCATCATGCAGACAAGTTAATGTGAGCTAAACCTGTGAATCACCCACTACAAAATCCAAGGTCACTTATGTAAGAAACATTTTCAGGCACCATTTTGAAACAAAAGGCAGATGGGATGTGCCCAGTCCCTGCTGTGTGCTGTGAATAACCACCAGATACTGCTGCAAGGGCTTCCCCCAAAACCAGACAATTCCCAGGTATGGCCACTCTCACCAGGAACACCAACACGGGGCAAGGAGCTCTGTGTTAAAGCACAACACAAGACTGGCTGCTTTAAAAGAATCTGTTTGCTAAATTAACTAGATTTTAGACCTACAACCACCAATTAACCACGTTCAATGAGACAGCACAGTATTTCACCCAGAACATCCTTTTTGTCCCCGTTTTCTCCAATTCCCATTAAAGAAACTGACATTTTGCCATTTTAATTCTCAGTTAATGTTGCAAATGCTCCTTTTCAATATAGATTTACTCTGTGCAGATTGTGTGCTATTTGTGCAGAGCACCTCCAGCCTCAGTAGAATCCTCCCATCCCAGCCCTGGGAATGCACTGCTCGTGTGGCAGTGACCACCAAAAGCTCTTTAGTCCTTACAAAGCTGTTACACATGGACTGTGGTGAGAAAATAGCCTTTAAAACAAAACAAAACAAAACAAAACAAAACCTTTAAAGTGAACTCTAACTGTGAGCCTGGACAGGAACACTGAAAAGAGCCACTTCCATGGATCCCATTTTTGTCGTGTCAAGCCCAAGCAGACACGTCTCAGCCCATGAGAGGCAGCACACTTACCTCCCACAGATAACTCACAGTATTCTCTACTCCAGCCTGACCATCTGGACTATCCTGAGCCCTAGGGAGAACTGCTTGAGTGGGGAGGTTGGCCTGGATGACCTCCAGTGGTCTCTTCCAACTTGAATCGTCCTGTGATCCTATGATAGATACCATGGAAATGCAGCTCCTGGCATATGGTTTCCATAACAAGCTTGTTATATCCATTCCTGGGCTTCTTACAGCCACTACTGTCCAAGAAATGTCCTTTCCAAACTCTCAGAGCTCTCAGAGGAGGGATTTGCAGGAGTCCAGCCTGATGTCCCTGCCCAGGCACCACTCTATGCCATATGCTCTGAGCTTGGGTGGAGCACAGCCCTCCTCACACTCACCTTCTTCAGCCAGCACGGGCTTTTGAGTAACCTGGGCTCTCTTGATGCCTGAAAATAGTTTGGAGCAGCAGCCAGGCTCCAAAGCAGGCAGCCTGTGCTTCCCATCCAGGTTGTTGGGACCATCTGTGCACTGAGGAGTGGGAGCAGCCTCCCCCAGCAGGGTGCACAGCACAAGGTGCTGCCTCCAACACCACCCTGGGCAGCCTGGAGTTGCCTCCAGAGCATCATCACAACAGCTGAACACAGGGAAAGTCAACATCCAAGTGCTGCTGCTGGTACCAGACCAGAGGAATGCTGCCAGCCCTGTGACCCAGGCAGGGATGTGCCATTGTCCTGGCACACCTGAGGCAGCCCAAAGCAGCTCTGCTCCAAACATAGACAAGCTGAGATATTTTGCTTCTGTCAGAGTGTTTGGCGTCACCTCTGGAAGGTGGAGCAGAGCCAGCAGCTGCTCTGCCCCGTGCCACAACACTGTCACTGATTCTGGCCAGTTCTGTCCTGCTCTGTCCTGAACACAATCTCTTCACATGCACTGAGAAGAACAGAAAATGGAATTGTGAGCAGTGGGATTCCATCCATCCCATTGATTCCAGGGGATGGGAACACAGCCAGGCAGAACACACCGGAGGAAGCTTTTCTCCCCGAGGCCCTCCCTCCACTTCCCCTCCTGCAGCAGGTGAGGAGTTTGGGATGTGCAGGGTCTGGGGTGCAAGGCTCCAGGATAACACAGCCCTGCAGCCTGCCTCCCTCTCACCATCTCCTGCCTCACCAGATGAAGCCATTAGGCTGCACAGAGCAGCCAACTGATGATCTAAGTAAGAGCACTGCCAAAGAGCCATATGGAAGGGAAGCAAATATTTCGCTTCAACAAGCGAGGGATGATCTTAAAGTCAGCACCAGAACAAAGACTTGAATCTCAAGTGGTAAAATATAAGTAAAATATCATTGGTTCATGAGGTCTCAAAACCAGTTTACTTCTTTTCTTTGTTCCCTCCCTTTCAATTGTTTATAATTTGCAACAGCTTTTAAGAAAAAAAACCAGAAAACTGACAGGCTGCCTCCATTCTATTTGCAAAACACCTCATTCTTATTATATTTATCATTTTATAAATGAGTCAATTCCTTACTTTCCCCTGCAGCTGAAATTTTCCAATCCAGTTATTTCTGCACCCTTGACCTGCAGCCTTGTCTGTCCCTACCTCAGCTTAGGGATGAGCAACTTCACAACCAAAATTCCTTTAGATGTGTCTTTCCAGCTCAGTTCATTAACTGAGGTGTGGAGTAGGTTTTTAACAGCTGAGGGAGAGAACTGCAGTTTAACTCCTGAAGTACTGAAGAGCTGCACAGCAAATTTCTAATATCTAACAGCACATCAGAAATCTCTCTCCAACATTCCTGTCACCACCTATTTTCTGCAGGAAGACAAGGCAGTATTAAGCAGCATTAGCCTGTGGCAATCACCTGGATTTAATGTGGAATACTGAATACAGAAGGCATTATTTCAGCTTAAATTAAGGGTGAACAGAAGTGGAAAGCCACAGGGCAGGATTATTTCAGATCTCTTTCCACTTCCAGGTAAGACCTTTCAAAGAAAGAAAAATCTCTCTAGAACTGGAGTTTAAAAGAAGCAGCTCATCCTTTTATCTTACATTCAGAAAAAGTGATGCTGTAAGTGTAGCTTTTGAACAATCATGGCTCTAATTATGGTCCCTTTTAGAAATCCTTCCTGCCTCCAACAGCAGCTAAATGGTTCTCAGACTCACAGCAGAACACTTTATCATCAATTCAACCTCTCAACATGCAATCATCAGCCATAAACATTTAGAAAATTACTGAATCAAGTTTCATCTTTCATTTGTATTGAGTATTTCTATGTTCCCTAATAAAATCCTCTGCCTGCAGAGGGCTGCTGTCAAATTGTATTTTGGACATATGTGGGATCAGAGAGCTAAAGGCCAAAAGCCTTCAACAAGAATGAGACATTTTCTGCACGTGAAACTTATGTCCTTAATCCTCAGGCTTCGGAGACCATCACAGCTCTCTCCTTATCTTTCATCTAAGACAAGATCTGTGTTTATTCCATAAGGAGAAAGAACAAGCAATGACACTGATGGGGACAGCTCCACCCCAGGAACTCATCCACTGACCCAACAATAATTACAAAACCCAGTCCTGGAAATCTCCCTATGCAATTTAAAGTGAGGCACTTTATGGATAAAATTTTCAGGGAAAACTAGACCCAAGTCCTATTGCCAGAGGCATCTGCTTGTTAAAATCCACACACAGACTGTGAGAAGTCTGAGTGATCTGCCATTAAAACAGCAAACATATTTTTTAGAAAAAAACTGACACTTCTAGAGAGAAAACTGAATTGAACACAAAGATGTAAGAAAAGTATTAGAGCCTCAACAAACTCAACCTGCGGAGTAACTTCACAGCCTGCACTGGCAGTGCTCAGGATGGTGCCAAACATGAATCAAACCTGAAACATTTGGAGTCATAAAACCTGTTCTCAGTGGACTTGCTGTGACCTGTCCTCACTCAGGACAGGAGCTGCTGGACCCCATAGGTAATTTCTGGCACATCACAGAATCCCAGAATGTGAGTGTGGGTAGGACAGGATTTTAAAGCCCATCCAGGGCCACCCCTGCCATGGCCAGGACACCTTCCACTGTCCCAGGCTGCTCCAAGCCCCAGGGTCCAACCGGGCCTTGGACACTGCCACAGCCACAGCTGCTCTGGGCACCCTGGGCCAGGGCCTGCCTACACTTGCAGGGAACAATTCCTTCCTTAAGGATGTTTAAGTCCAATCCTTTTGATGATTGTGTTCATCTGCCCCTGGAGCAAACCTGAGCCACTCGGGGATTCCAAATGCCACAGGAGTTCTGCTGCCATTGATGTAACCCTCTCCTCCAGTTAAGACTAAACTAGGAAACCTGAAAAGATTAAGACAAAACCAAGTGTGTATTATACGTGTGTATTATACTGATTTAACTCACCAGACAGACTGCATAAAGAATGGGATTTAAGTCTTCAATTTGTTTTATTTCAACTCTCAGTTAAAACTGCAAAAACACTGTAATTTGTAACTATTAAGTCTGCATGCAGAAGCTACAAAAACACCCAGATAATCCCACAGTCAGGATTCTTGGCCACTCTCTGGATGCCTGGAGGCCTCAGTTTCAATTATAATGGCTGTACTTACAGCTAATGGTTTTCTTGCTATTAGTCAGCTTCCATCTGTCCCACAACCTTGCAGTGGTTACTGGAACAGCACCCTCATAGAAAATGTCCTTCCTTTGAGAATCTGGAGGTTACAGGTTTTTGAAATTATGTTGGCATTGAATGGAGCAACACAGCCCAGTTCTTCACTTCTGAAAAATGCCTTAGAAGGGTTTTGGTGGGGGTTTTTTGTTTGCTTTGTTTGACTTTTGGGATTTGTTTCAGTGAGGTGTTTTGATTATTTTTTAGGGGGGTGCGTGGGGAGAGGCAGTGTTTAACATGGTTTGTGGAGGGGCTTTTTTCCTTTCTTAAAATCAGTCCCCAAACACAAGCTTCAGTACTATCACAACTTTCAGGGAGAGTTTTAACCACTAATCCATTCAGCTTTTAGAAGCTTTACTTCAAATACCTTCTTTATCCCTCATAAGTGTTACTCAAACACTTCCTGAGAAATCTCTGCACCATCAGATCTACCTGATTTTCCCACAATTCAGAGTTTGGTATTTTCAATTGCCTCTTGACACAATTGCCACATTTTATTTTTGTCCTTTAGGTCAAAGCACTCTCCAGCTGCTAACACTGACCTGGACACAACTGAGTCCTCAGAGGTTTTGTTGCTGAATGAGGGTTTTTGGTGTTTGTTTGTTTGGGTTTTTTTTAATCCTCAGAGGATTGCAAAAAATACATTTTGTCTCACTGTTCACAGTAATGTATTTCACTCTTGGTTTTTGGTGCCATTACAACCTTAAGTGAAAGCAGATCCTGCCCACCTCCATTTGCCACTAGCAAGATAACATTCACAGTTCTGTACCTTTGAGGTGAGTTGTGTCTGCTCAAAACCACTTCACAACTTTTACATCTCTCCAATTAAAAATAAAGCAAAACACTAGGTTCCCCAGGATGGCTGCTATGGAGTGGCAGCGTCCAAGGCCAGGCTGGACACTGGGGCTTGGAGCAGCCTGGGACAGGGGAAGGTGTCCCAGCCATGGCAGGGGTGGCATTGGATGGGCTTTGAGGTCCTTCCAACCCAAACCAGTCCGGGATTCTGTGGTTTCATTAAGCATTGTCTCATCAAGCTGATTCACTGCATTTTGGCCCATCTGCTCCACCACAGCTAAAACAGCCCAAGAGGATCCAGGCCGTGGCACCCACTAAGGAGCGGCTTGCATCCTTGTTTGCTGCCCTGGCACAGCAAGCCCGGGGCAGAGAACACGGAGCTGTCACTTTGTTCAGGAACTTTTCCACACATCCCTCAGAGAGAGAGCTGCAGAAGCCCAGTTCCTACAGCAAGTCAGGCTATTCCCACAGCGACCTTCTCAGAATTATTTTTACTGCCAAGACATTTTGTCTCAGCATTTCCCCTTCTTACAAGAAGCGTTTGTTCATTCCAGAGCTCTGCAGCTCCAGGACATCCAAACCCCAGTATATCACAACTGGAGATATCACAGCTTGATGTCATTTGTCCTCCTCATTATCTTCCTTCACCTCCTCCTGTTCTTGAGCTGAAATAATGTGAAGATTCTCACTGCTCCCCTGCCAGAAATTCCAGGTGACAATGCTGAACTTTTCCAAGCTCACTGCAGCCCGTGCAGCCCCCTTCCTTCTAATTTATGGACATGCACTCAAGGACCCTGGATTTCCAGCCCCAAGGATTAACAATTCCCCTGCTCCCACTTTTTAGTCTCTTTTTGCTCCGTACTGCTCTGCTCCATTAGCATAAAACAGGGCCTGCTGTTCACACTGCAAACTGACACCTATTCTTTGTTAAGAGCACACTTGAACACATGAAGAGTGTCTCATTGGAAATCAAACAAGGGTGGGAGAGAAAAAGCAAGTGAAGAACCAACCTCAGCCACCTAACAGCAGGTTTTAGCCACATTCAAAGGGAGCACTCAGCTGGCTTTGTGCCTTCTGTTCAAAACAACACAATGTGTGTTTATTTGGCTGTTGTCAGAGAAGTCTAAAAACAAATGAATTTATTTTTAGCTGTGCTTGAGCAACACCCAATGAGTGGTACTGGGCACAAGCAAATGAAATGATGACAACATTTATCTGGCACTCAATATATTAATTGCTTAAGCAGGCTTTGCCTGCTCACGGTCCAGCACTTGTAGTGTGTATGAAATGCAATACCTTCAACTCTGGAAACCAACACGAGTTTATATTCAATCGGTGCAGAGCTGGGGGAAGAGCATCCTTTTGGATGCTCATCCATCAGGAGCCTATTTTTACAGTAGTCTGACATTACAAAAGCAATAACATTCCACTCATGGAAACAGCTGAGCTCAAAGATCAAACATTGATGATACTCCAGAGGCTTCTTTACATAGATATTGAAATTTAAGATTCCTTTCCTTTTACAATAAATCAAGTGTCCCCGCCTGAACAGTCACTTTAGTTTGTGAAGTGATTTTGATGGATCACTGCTACCTGGAGCAATGAGTTCCCAAACAAATCTCTCCCCATGGTAGGCGGCTCTCATGGATAATGACTCCAGAGCCCCAGGCTGGAGCTGGCAAAGGCAGCATTGGATCTCTGCTGACCAGAGACCAAGGACAGCAGAGCTGACAGGACAAGCACATCATGCTTGGAAATATCTCTGTGCTTGCAAGCTGCACGAAGTTTGTTCTATACAAACTGCTCAGAGACACCCCTGCAGCACCTTCAGGACAATTCCTTCCTCAGGCCAGCACCAGCTCCTCAGGGCTTCACAAAAATCAGGCAGCCAGCTCCTGAGCAGAGGTGAGGAGAGGGGAGATGGCAGGGGACAGGATATTCCTGTGTGTTGGCAGCCTGTCCTGCTCATCATAAGGATGTAAAAGTTCAGCCACCATCAAGAGGTGCAATTCCTACACAAAACCAGCAATTTTAACTTAAACCTCACTGGTGCTCTTGCTCACGACAGCAGCAAGGACGTGGTGATTCCCATGGCAACACCAGCACAGAATGTTCCAGTTCTGCTGGAAGCACTTGGTCTTTCCTGGAGCAACCAGAACTTTTTCTGCTGCATCCTCATTGTTACAATTATTTGGGCTGTACTGAGGAGTTAGGAACCTGCCCGTTAGTGGTGGCTTGGAGTTTTTAAACCTGAAAAAGAAATGCATATGTTTGGGATATTATACATGGATATTTCCATGTGGAAGCATTGAACCTGCCCATCTCCTCTCTTGGTAATCAGTGTATGGTTAAAAGTCAGTTACTGGACGAAATTAGTCCCTGTTTTAGGTTCTAAGAGAATAAAGATTGGCTGTAAATTGAATAAACTGACACCATTACAGATACATTAAATTCCTCAGACAATACCCAGTTTTCAATAATTCAGACTAAGACGAAGAGGAGACTTCACTAAAAATTTTATGAAGTAATATGGTATAAAAACATTTGCAGAGTGGGAAGATTTGTCTCCACTTTTTCACTCACAGCCAAACATTCTAACACAAGTTGATTATATCATTCCACTGAATGTAACTCTAAGCTGGGAAAATTACACTGACATCACTACTAACTGCTGGAGAAAATTGCAGAAATGCTGAAGCACTGTAGCAGTTTTATCCTGATTTCTCAAATGATGACAGCAACTTGAAAAGCCAAGAAAAACAGCAGAGAGCTTCACCTGAACAACCATCAAGGTAAGATTTCATTACAGAAAAATCTGCCCCATTTTACAGGTCAGGTTTACCCACAGTTCAGTCTCTGGGAGAAGAGACCAGCAGGTATTCACTAAAACTGTGATTTTTAAATGGACTGATGGAGCCCTGAGAAAGTGGTTCCTGAGCCGGGCTTATGTTTAGTGACTCCACTGCAAATCTGTACAGAGATGAGAACATTCCCACAGAAGCTTATGAAAAAAACACTGGTGAATTTTCAAATATGTCCCAATGACTTCAGTGGAGATTCCATTCCTTAACACCCCCTTTACAAAGTTTTAGCACTTCAAAAGTAATTCCAAGTTATTCCAACACCAATTCAGTTCCAAGAATCTCCATCACGACTTTCTTCACCTGCTTCCAACACTTGTTCCAAGTATTTACAGCAAATTGAAAGGCTGGGGTGGGTTTCTGTAAACAACTGAAAGAGCAGGATGCACTCTTTTGTCACTTCCACAGAATGGGAATGGCACAGTTTGAGAGCTTGTCTTCCCTGCTCTTTATGAAACATGCCTTGTCACACATACCTACAATATTATTAAGTCAGATTATTTCACTCTTGACATTTAAACTTAAAAATTAAGCTTGTAAAAGACTTGAAATGCTTTTGTTTGTGCCTCGTAAGTTAATTCAGAGCTGCAGGTGATGGCTGAGGATGTGTGAGGAGATGAGTGCACTCCCTTCACATCCTCTGATAAGATCATTCACAGGCAAGTAACTCCCTGAAATTCCCACAACCCATTAGAGACAAGGCATAATTTCCTTATCAAGGTTTGAACACGTCATTACACTGATGTTTGTTATCGTTCCTGCTTTCATTGCAGTGTGCACAAATGAATTCCCACACAGAGCAATGTTAAATTCTAACATATAATAGTGCTTAACTGCCTTTACCCTGAAGAGAAAGCAGCAAAGGCGACTACATTCATCACTGTTTGTCAGGCAGTCAATAATACTATAGAATTCATTTTAAAGAAGGAGACAAGATATTCTATTAAGTGTTGATCTTAAATTTCCAGTATTTAAAGGTTCATTTTTTTGCATCTATGCAAACAATAATCTGCACAAAAGAGTACCTAGCCAGTGATTTTCATTTCTCTCAACACTTTGTGCTTATCACTATCTGCTGTTCAACTGTCACATTAAAACCTCTACAGCAGAGGGTTTAGAGAAAACAAAATCACTAAAAGAACACTGTAAATGCAATAGGACCTGCAGGTTTCCCCGTGGGGCTATAAATCCCAAACCATGCCACAACTTCAGGCAGGCGTGGAAGAGGTTAAGTCACACTTTTGCATTTCTGATCTTCAAACTCTAAAAAAAAAAAAAAATTATCACAGATCCTCTTATTATGAAAACAACTGACTGAGCTTAGATATAGATATATCAATGATATATCAGGAGATTTTACATATATATATATATATATATACACACATACACATACATATATATATATATATTGTTTTCAGGGTAGAGCCAGGACAAGCTGGATCCCAGCTCAGGATCCCATCAGATTGCACAGACAGCACAGGAAGATTCAGGGACACTTTTCCAGCTGAGACACTTCCAAAAGATCTCAAAACCAGGGTGTTTTTTTCCAGATGTTTCCAGAAACAGCTCAGTCAGTTATGCTTTTCTGCAGCCACAGCTGCAGAAACTGAAAAATTGAAGAAGAAACTTCAGTACTCAGGTACTGATGGACATTGAAGATACTGGGGATAACCCAAATTATGTCATCAGCATTAGTAAAGACACTTCCACAAAAATCTGCCACTTAATAAGGGAAAGACTTTCAATATATAATGTACAGGAATGATATAAGTTACACTACACTTACTTCTCCATTCCCCAATGCAAAGAGTTTACTCTCAGGTAGTTCATTATAACCTACAGAGCTGAACTATGCGTATAAGGTCAAAGGACAGCAGAAATCTGCATTATTCTACAAATTACAGAAATGACAGCCTCAAACACTGTTGCAAATATTACCTTTTAAATTAATTTCTGCTCTTACCCCATTTCCTTCTTCCGCTCACAGGCATTGTCAAGCCACAATTTTCTGTGCAATTTGGAAACACATTTGGATCTCAGCCAGCTGCATCTCACTCTTTAAATTCTGGTTTGTGCCTCCTCTTTGGCTGTCACCAAACCACCCTGACCATTCCATCCTGTAGATTTCTGCTCCCACACCTGCTCATGTGGCAGCAGACCAGGGCTGCAAACCAGAGAGGAACAACCCAAACTGTTCACTGGAAATCTGACACAAAAGGCTTGAGAGATGCTGCAAAAAATCCTGCTCAACATATACCCCTAGGCAACTGCCTCCAGGAGAATATGACAAGTGGCACAGCCAGAAACTCCCATGGTTTCTGTACTGGGAATAACTTAGGTGTGAAAACACTGAGCACAAAAAAACCCACCTGGATGTGCTGGATGCTATCAAGGTGTTTGTGTGCCTAGAGCTGTTCTGGGAGACACCTCATCCTGCTCATCCCTGCCCAAAATGGGGCTTTAGATTGGGTTGGCAGTGGGATTTGATGGCGACAGTTGTTCAAAGCTCAGGGAAATAATACTGCAGTAAAACCACTTTAGATTTTAATCAAGTATTCTACATGGCAAACCATCCAGCTGAAATAAAAGTAAGGGGATTTCTGTGTCACCAGACCACCACCTCTGCCAGCACAAAGCTGATGAAAGCCTGTTCCTTCAGGAGGAAAGGAAACTTCTTCTGGACACTTGGAGCTAAAACCACCACTTGAGAAAGAATTCAGCATATTTTTGAATATATTACCAGGCGCTTCCTCGAGGAAGCTTGTTTCAGAGAGGTTTCAAACAAGGACTCCAATATTCTGTTGTAACTGCACTGGAAGAAGTCAGAGCTCACACTGGACTGTCATTCCCACACAAGCCCCAAAACTGAGCCCTCAAACTCCCATTTTCAAACTCAGGGAAGGTCAGAGCCTGGGTTTGTTGCAAGCCCACCTCTAGCTGGAATCTGCACTGAGAGGATTTAGCAGGACCTTTGTAAAATGCCACCAAGTCACTCTGCGCTGGCTCCCACTGAGGGGACAACAGTCAGCCCTTGTGCAGCACTGCTGGGGACATACCTGGTGTTGGGGGGTTACTCTCAACCCCATGGGACCAGAAATGTTCTCTGTCCCACAGCTCATTCCCTAGGCAAGTGCCAAAGCCATTAAACCAGCACCCAAAGGTTGGTAAACAGCAGAAACAGTAAAATAATCAGAAGGTAAATCCTTGCTACCAGCTCTAAGTATTAAATACACTTCTTTAAAAATAATTTTAAATGCATGACAGTTGAAACTAAAGGATAAAAGTGATCTTGATAGGAAATAAATATACAGAAAACATCATTTACCACTTACCACACTACACTTACAATATTAACATCCAGTTTTCCAGAAGTTCATGGCATTTTTTTTCATACAGTACTTAAATTGTTAACAGTGTGGTGATGCATAGATCATTCTTTATAACCTGGAATTGTACAATGCAGGTAAGAGTCAAAATATTCTATATTCAGGAGGCAGTTGCTTTAAGAAAATTAACTTGTACAAAGTGGGGTGGCTAAAGGAGATCAGGTAATCTAGAACAGGTTTTCATGAAGCAAATCTGACACATAAAGCTGATCTGAATGATACCTGTGAGCAGCTCCCTGGAGCAGCCAGAATTAGACATTTCCCTGTTGGAAGAGAAATTCAGAACATGGAGAAGTTCCCCCAATGAGCAGGTTTATCTCTCTATCCTCCTGTCATTCCATCTCCCCCAAAAGCGCCTCAGCTGTCCCCTCAGACTCCTGGTCCAGGCTGCCAGAACACCTTGGCTCTGACAGGTGCAGGATCCACGGATCACAGGCGTTCCCACAGGATGCTCACCCTAGGAGAAGTCTTTGCTCATCAATTATGCAAAGCTGGCCAAAGCCACAGCAAGTGCAGGTGCTGAGCCAAGGCACCACTTCCACCCCCAACCCTGAGCCCTGCCCTGCAGCAGGAGCAGATTTGGGAGCCCTGGGGACAAGCTCAGATGCTCAGCTTCTGTCTGGTGTGTTTAATCCAAGGAAAGGTGTCCATGTACCTCCCTCACTGCAGCACCTGTGCCACAGCAGGAGCTGATGGGCAAAGGCACCACCACAACCAGTGCCAGGGCTGCTGGGGGCAGGATCCAGCACTTCCAGCTGCTATTTGACAGCAGGGACCAGGAGGCACATTCCCTGTGCTGGTGGCTGAGCTCAAAATGCCTGTTCAGGTGAGCAACAACTCCTGCCATCATCCCTGAGCACAGGAGAGTAAGATGCCAGAAGTAAGAAATACCTCTGGATGTCTCAGTTACCAGGTACCACTGCTCTAGACCATATTCCTCTGGAGCCAGGAAAGGCCACTGCTGCTGCTAAACACAAGGATGCAAAATGGAATAAATATCACCAGAAACACAGGTGATTTTGTGTAGAGTATTTATATGAATTCTTGCCACACTTCTAAGTCAGATAAGGTTCTTACCAAAGCCCAGGAGAGCCCCACTCACACATTTCCAGCTTTACTGCTGTGGTAGAGACAGAAGAGAGGTGAAGCTGAACTGAAGTTTGCTACAAACTGCTTCCCCTACAAAAAAAAAGGGGGGGAGGGTGGGTTCTGAATCTCAGGAAATGCCTCCGCCCCACTCACATGAGAACTGTGCTTAGGTCTGTGGGATGGTAAGGGCTACCCACCAGTTCAAGCAGTAATTTATGCAACAGCACTGCCAGAACCTCAACCCTTCATGGAATCACAGGACAGCTGGGTTGTGGAAGGGATGTTAAAAATCCTATAGTCCTGACCCCCTTGCAGTGGGCATCTCAAACATGCAAAGCATTTCGCTATTCCTAATGAGCATTCACTTCAGTGAGAGAATTAAGGCATGATTGTACAAACCCACAGAAAATAAAAAAAACCACAACTCTCTCCCCATGGTAATTCTTCATCTCAATGATCAGTTTGATACCCAGGGCAGCAGAGCAGTTATCCCCCCTTACAAGCCTTGTCAAAGAGTGATTTCCCCTCTGGGGCCCCACCTGGAGCTGACCCAGTGCTGGGTTCCTCTCAGCCCTGTGTCCTGCATGACTGAGGGCAAAGAGAGATGCTCCACGTCTGAAGTTAGATCCTGCCCATTCTCCTCCCATCAGATAATTTACCTCCTAGCCAAGACTAAACTAATTCCAGCACAGAGAAAACTGATGAGGCCAATTCATTGCAGCAGGATTTGTCACAGGTCTTGATGCTCCCCAAGATGAGTCATGGACTGAAACATAGGAGCCAAATTTTCCATTTACATAGTGGAATTTATACATCAGGAAAACTGTCTTATTCGAGGGCATTTATCAGTGGTTTCACAGAAAATGCCATTGCATTGCACCAATGACTAGAACATGACTAGAACAACTAGTTCTTGTTGTGGGCTAAAAACTTCAGGTGTTTGAATCCATTTGTATTTGCAAGCAGCTTTTGAGCACACCCAAAGCTGGTGTCTGGGCTGAAGGCAAGAGCCACTGCAGGTGGAAAACTTCCACCAGCATCAGAAAAACCTCCCCCCTCCTCAAATTAATACTCAGACCAGTCAATAATGATATTACTGGAGATCTTAACCAGTTATGTGACCAAAAATTCATCAAGCCTAACTCAAAGTGCTTCCCACCCCACTGTAGCAAGTGGAATCCCTGTCCCTCTTGCAGCTGAGTTTCCTGGGAGCTGGAATTTGTCCAGAGTCAGCAGACAGGGTGAAGGGCAGCACCAGGAAAACATCACCCCTTTGGCCAAGGTGCCAACCCAAGCAATAATAACATGTCAGAAGTCTCTCACCAGTCATTTTGTGTCATAATCCATCACTTGATGCAAGTGGGAAATACACCACAGCACCTTCAGCAGGCTGATCCATTTCCCACTGAAACTCTGTGCACAGTCATTATTTCCAAGGCAGCAGCAGCTCTGCATGAGGTTTTTCATCTGTGATCTGTGTCTCCTCTCCATAACTCACTCAGCTTCCAGAGGTTCAGATCCAAAACAATTCAAGGGTTTTGGCTATTTTGGGTAAGCATCGAGGAGACTTTTGCTACAACTATGAGTAATGTTCTCTCAGTGTCTGCAGCAGACTAATTTTCTGGTTTGGTTTATCTCAACACCATAACTAAACTCAGCAATACAGAAGCACAGAAGTTATTTATCACACATGGAACACTTCAAATAAAACACCCATTCGGATTTGCATACAAAGTTGAAACATATTTCATTTGAAATAGCAAAAAGATTTTTTTTTTTTGATACAGAGAAGAGCAAATTTGGTTTTGTTACTTTTTTTCATGTTTGGGTTTTTGGGTTTTTTTTTCGTTTTTTTTTTTTCTCAGCAGTAGAGAAATGTAAAACAAGTTCTCAGTACAGCACGGCTGCAAAAACCAAAAGATGCTGCCTCTCCTGCTCACCTGACAGAGGCTCTGTACAGGAGCTCAAGGACAAGAGGATGTTTCATCACCTTTGCCAAGGTATTTCTTGGCTCTGCATGCCCAAGCTCTGGCTGCCTTTTTGCCTACCCCATATTCTCTCATTCACTTTCCTGGGCACTGGTGGAGTCACCATCCCTGGGAATATGCAAAAAAACATGGATTTGGCACCTGGATATGGTTTAATGGTGACCAGAGTTGTGGTGCTGGGTTCATGGCTGGATTTGATCATCCTGAACGACTTTCCCAAGATGAATTCCCTGTCCCTGTGACTGGAGGGCAGGACAGTGCCTACACACCTGCAGTGACAGGAGCAGCTGGAAGTGCAGGGTGTGAACACACACCAGTGGCAGTTTGACATTTTCAAATGAATACGTAAATCATCCCAGGTTTCTAAAAATACCTGGATAGTTCTAACCACAAGCTGAATGCATAAAATTAAAGTCTGATTTATCAACAGTATTTCCACAGTCAGCACATCTACTCCATTAAAAATCCAGCTCATACAACAGTGTCAATAATATCAATGTCCTCCATAACTTAAACAGTTCATTAATTGCCCTTACAGAAAACAATCATTACACAAAAGGCATGGGCTTGTGCTAACCATTGACCCCATCAAGACTCCTCATTTTGTCTTCACAATTCAGATGACAAGAGCAGCCCTTGCCCAACGATCAGGTATTAATCACTGATCTGTTATAAAAATGAGCTTTCTATTGAACACTGATGGGCAGTAAATAGCCTTGTATGGCTTACCTACAAATTACTGCTGTAAAGGAATATTCTGATTTATATCCCAGCTGTGCAGCTGGATTGGGTCATCACTAAACTCTGCGGCTGCAGAATATTTTCTATGAAATACCTGAAATTGCACTTCAAATCTGTACAGGAGCAGCAAAGACACCCAAGTTCTGCTCCTCTTGTTAGCCAGGTTTTTAATACATTCCCAGGGCAGAAAGGAAAAACTGAGCTGAAAAACTTCAAAGGAGTATTTTGGGGAATGCACTGTCCCAAATTCATGGGGCCTCACTCAAGGACCAGGCAGGTACCCAGGGCATTTGGAATAACCTGCTGGCTTCCTAAGGAATCTTCAGGATGAATAAATAAATAAATATTATAACATTTACCACTCAAGTCTCTTCTCAATTAACCACAGGTGTGACTCCAGAGTCCCCCAGCCCAGAAGGGGAAGGATGCTGAGGTGAAGGAGACACCTCATTCCACCCAGACCTCCCAAAGGAGGCTTGGGGCAGCTCTCCCTGTCTGCTGGCACTGGGAATTCACTGCAGGCAAGGAAGCAACTGGGAATCTGCACTGTCTCCACTGGCCAGGCCAGGTCTGCTGTACTGACAGTGAGGCAGAGCTGACACCCACAGGAGCTCCTCTCACTCAAGAAACTGTACTCCTACATCCCTCCAGGGGCCACTCTATTCATTACACTGGGTTGGGAAACTGCAAGGCAATCATGGAATCATCTAGGTGGGAAAAACCTTCCGATCAAGTCCAAACATTCACCCAACACTGCCAAAAATCCATTAGCTCTGATCCAGCATCCCCCAGAAACAAGATAACCAATCCAAACGGCACAAGTAAAAACACATCTGTTTTCCTCTGAAATACCAAACAAGATCAGTTTTCCCTAAACAGCTTTCCAGTACTTGAAGCTGAGTACTGCTGGTGAGTCCTGCAGAGATTTCACAGAGCTGCTCAGATCCCTGGGGGTGCCTTCCAGCTCAGAAAATCCTGAGATAACTTAAAATACCAGCCTTTGGGGAACATCACTAGAAGGAAAAACAGGAGCAGGTGCCCAGCCCAGAAGGACACCTGGAGCTGCAGGAGCTCTCCAGAAGCAGAGAAAGAGCTAACAAAGTTAATGAGGACCAAAATCCATCCCCACAGCAGCAGAAAATTTGAGGGCCCTCCCTGTGAGCTGGATTGAGCAAGAACAGCCAAGAATAGTGAATGGCCCCACAGCAGTGATCCATCAGAGAGGCAGGAGCAGCTTTAGGAAGTCACTCATGAATCCTAGATTTTTTTCCAAATATATACAGTAATTTCACAACTATAAGGTGCACACTTTTGACTAAAATTTTCCCCCAAACCCGGAAGTGCGCCTTATAGTCCGGTGCACCTTATATAATGGACAAAGTTGCAAAATTTGCCAACCTGGAAGTGTGAGCTGCAATGGGGGAGCAGTGCTGTGGGAGCACTGAGTCACGAGGAGGGGGGTTGGAGCGGGCGGCCGCAGCCGGCAGGAGCCACACGGGGAGGGAGGGAGCTGACGCTGGCCCCAGCAGCCGCACAGGGAGAGAGCGGCACGGTGTCGGCCCCGACCGCCGCGTGGGGAGAGAGGGAAGCGCCGCCCCTGGCCCAGCGTGAGCTGCGCAGGGAGAGAGGGAGCAGGCAGCCACAGAAGCCGCGACTTGCGGCCACCCCGAGCCAACCCAGACCATGGGCAGCCCCGAGCCACCCCGGACCGCTGTGAGCCACGGCCGCCCTGAGCTGCACCTTGCCAGCCCGCACCGCAGGCGGGCGGGAGTGCCAAGGCTCACGGCATGGGGAGGGCACCTGGGGCTGTTTTTAAAGGCTACACCAATCTGTGAAAAATGTTTGCAAATTGAGCACCTGCCAGTAAACTCCACAATCGCAGGATTCCATTACTACTTCGTTACTTCATTGCGCGCGGCGCAGCTCCTCGCTGCACAAAAATAAGTGTGCCTTATAGTCCGATGTGCCTTATATAATGTACAAAGTTGCGAAATTTGCCAGCTCCCAGAGGTGCGCCTTATAGTCCGGTGCGCCTTATGGTCGTGAAATTACTGTATTTAATTACTGCAAGTCTCTATTGTCCATTTTTAAAAAGGAACAAGCAAAAAAAGGCAAATATTTCTCCCAAAGCAGTTTCAAGGAGTTATTCTGTTATTTAATTAGGAATCTGCTTTGCTTGGGAAACAAAAAAGCTGTCCGCCTCAGTGCTCAAGGAAGGGAGGGAAAAGCCAAATTCCCTTATTATTTCCCCTTCAATACAGTTAATTTACATTATAAAGTGATATACTTTCAAGTGAGCAGTACATTAATTTCCAGCAGACAGCAAAAAACATTAATCTCAAAATCCATGACCCATGATTTCGTCTCCATTTTAACACAGGAAGAAAGCTGACCTGTGAGAAAACAGAGCAGGGCACCAGAGCTGGATGGGTCTGCCTGCAGAGAGGCAAAGTCTGACGTGGGGAGGGACAATCCCTACATCCCCCTGAGTCAAGGACATGGCCCTTTGAGCACCAAGGAGGCAATTTAACACCAAGAACAAGAATAAAAACTGTTCTTCTGCCACCCCAGAAGTGCCATTTTGGGATTCCATTCACGACCCAGAACTGCTGCTCATAAATTGCTCCATCTGAGGTGGACACACAACAGAGTCCTGCATGAGAAGGACTGCATTTACATCTGTCTGCTCCAAATCTGACACCTCCTCCTGGAGAAAACGTCACAGAAATGCATTCCAGGAAGGTTTTAACAGCAATCTGTCCCAGTTGAGAAATTATTTTGGGAGAATATGGCACATGGATGAAAAACAACTGTTACCAAAAATTTATGGAATAGATTAAGAAAATTTTACAGCCAATGTGGAACATGATTTATTTCAGCCATGGGGCCAAGAAGCTGCTTCATTCCCAGGTAATACCATGTGCCACTCATCATTAACATGACCAAGCTTAATTTGAGATGATCAGCACAGACTCCTCAGACCCCACACACACAAAATGCTTAACTGAAAGACAAATTCATGTTTACCTAGTACTCACAGGCACTGAATATCTGACAGGAAGTTTCTCAGAAAACCAACACCTACAAACTTGCCTGTGTCCTCATCTCTCACTCTGCTCAGACTATTTTTTCTCCCCTTCTTTTCATCTTTATTGCACTTACAGCTACACTGCATCATACATTTATAGCTATGGCACCACATTCATACATGAAAGTGCTCCAAGTTCTCCAGTGCATGTTTCTAGGTAGAATTTACAGCACAAAATCTGACCGCAACCAGCATAATCACTGTCAGCACTCAGGAATCTGTCCCAGGGGAAAGCAGTGTGCAATTAAATACAGGTTTACCTGGCCCTTCATCTGGCCATCAGTGAAGTCAGCACAGAGACCAAATAATCTACTTTAGAGTAATGTGGTACAGGTCTGTGGCGCACATAAAGTCAGACTTCAGACTTCTACCAACTCCTAAAGGACAATTCTGTGGGATGATGACTGGGTTATTAAGCATCTAATTTTCACCCAACTCCTTCCATATTAAATAAATATTAGTTACACCAGTTGCTACTAATTATAAAAATTATTATATAAATGATATCATTTCTACTGTGGCATAAATTAATACCGACTAAATAAAGCAGTATTTGTCCCCATCACTGCCTCCAGGTGGCTGCCCCCAGACAGGGGATTAATGAAGCTGTTGTTTAACATTTCCAGTTTCACCAAGGGCCAAATGAAGTCTCAAAGTTGGTGATCACAGCTCACAAAGACCTGCTTTCCTCCTACTTCACATCTTTAATAATCCCATTAAGGGCTCTGCACTTCTGTTCCGGCAGAATTACTTTTGTTTTAGCAAACTTTTGTTCATCAATCTTTGTTGCTTAACCTAAAAATTGACTACAAACACCCAAGGGACACACCCTGCAGAGATGCTCCAAGGAAGGGCACGCTGGGAACATTTTCCAATAGCTCAGCACACACAAAATGGAAACTTATCCAGTTAACTAAGCTGGCAAGTCTGGGATCCCACACCCTGCTCTCCTCATGAAGATGGAGCAGCTCTAATGTGGTGCCAAATCTGGAAGTGATGAATAATTGGCCTGTTTCAATGTCTCCTGCATCCCCTCTGCTCATCCAGCAAGAAAAGGGAACCAGGAGCAGCCACTCACCAGAGAAACCAGAGATGGAGGATGTGTGAGGGATCCTGCAGGCTCTGTAAAACCACAACTGAGTAACTTCTTCCACCCTTCTACATCCAAACAAAACCAATATTATGACATATAGACTAAAACTGGCATTTGCAACATGTGAGAGCTCAGCATCAGTGTGTAAATTTGTGCTCTTCATTTCAGCCACTTCCATAAAGATTTAATAAAATAAACCATTCAGATACCACAAGTTTTCACTGTACCCTGGACAGAAGGTGCATACAGAAAAGTCCAACAGGCCAGGAGCTCACATTAGTTCAGCATTAACAATTAGTTGCTGTTATCTTCCTTCTCACATGACAGTGTCACCAAGCTCCAGTTACTGATGTCCCTCCCGCTGACACACTCCCCAAAGATGTGTAAGGTCAGATAAAGGGTAGGGGAAAAAGTAATGTTTGAGTAGGATGAGTCAGTTCCTCCTACAGAAGCCAACTGCATTTGCTAAAAAACAGCTATTTGGAAAATAACATTTGGATTTGCAGGGTGAACAACAATTGCTGCTCATTAGTGTGAGAACAGCACATAAAACAGAGTTTCATCTGAGAAGCAATTTCTTCAGTACTTTTTAAAAAATTTGCTTTTAACTTCCAAGAAGTTTAAATTTTGAAAGGCAAAGGAGAGAACTCTGTGCTTTTAAATACTCAGCACTGAGGCTTTGGAAGCCTTTAGGAGGAAGAAGCAGAACATCCCAAACTGATCAATATCCTGTCCTAAAGGAGACAACACTGAATGGTCCTGATAAAGCCTCTCCAAAGGAGGTTTCAAAGCCACACACACACGAATGTTGTATACTGGGTTGTACAAATGGTTCGGTTTTACTCAGAAATGATGGTCCATGCCCCCACCATGCTTCCTACAAGACAAATAGCGTCTCCAAGAGAAAGGGAAGAAGAGTTTAAGCCTCTTCACAGTACTATCAGTGCACGATGTGCATTCTTTTATTAAAAAAGGATATGATGAATTTCAACCACCAAATTGGGCTGAAAAATCCAAGTATCCTTTAACTTTGCTTTAAGTCATAAGGCTCTGCAGCTTCAGAGAGGCAGAAAATGTAGCAGCAATCACTTATGATTGCAGTGGGTCTCGGGTAAGGGAATGAAAACTTTGTGGGAAAAAAATGCAGAAAAGAGACAGAAAAGAGACCCTTTGAAAAAACAAACCAGAAAACCTCCACGACTATAACAGAAGGTTTTATTGGATTAAATCCACCATGAAAATAGAATTTCTGGGTTAACACATCTATCCATTTATGCTGAGGGAGAAGAGAATTCCTCTTCCATCCCATCACTTTTGACAGCACAGAGGAGAGAATCATTTCACTTGCTGCTGACAACCAAATGATGCCAAGGATGAGATGTGGCAGCACTTGAAGTGCTTTAAACTGAAAGTGAGGTGGTACCACATACAGTAGTTCTCATCAAGCTTAGTTTTCTGCCTAAAGAAGTTGCAGTAATAATTCCTAAAACTGAGTTTTGTTTTCAGAATTTTTGCAACCTTCCAGCAGACACCAGGAGCTTTAACAGCACTTCTCCAAACAAGTCACCACCCACTCCAAGCCCCACGAACTGAAAATGTGTTTATGACCAGATCCTTCTTGGTGATGGCAATTGCCATTTGCTCACTGCTAGCAGCTGCAAAAGGATCTACTTTGCAGTAATTAGGTTCTTAACCAGCTCAGACACAACTTTCCAACCCACTACCAGTAACATTTGTTTTATTTTTAAACGTACAGCCAACGCTGCCTCTCACACCACTGCTGAGAAGGGCACTGGCTGAACTGTTCCAAACTGCATTTTGCAAATCAAGATGTTATAAATAACACATAGGTGGGAATACTCACTTTGTGTCTGCCCACAACACTAACTAATGCTGCCCATAAAGACTAAACATGCTTTACATGCTCTTAAGCACCTCTGTTGTTCATCATGTTACTAAAAGCTGTCTTGGACAGCAATTCCCTTTCTGCTCTAAGTGAGGCTCTGCCCTTCGAGCCAGCAAAGCAGCAGCACTCAGACTGCAGAGGCGCATTGAGATCTTTGATCGCACAGTTAACTCCCAATTTGCTTCTCTGGTTTATTTCTCTGTAGCTTTTGCAAGTAAAAGCCAGGGCTCTGAGGTGTAACTTGCCAGTTAATCACACTCAGGGATTATGGTATAACCTAATAAGGAGCTGCATACATCATTAGGGTAAGGACCACCTGTGCAAACTGCTTTACACACCATTCCTGCTCTTCTGACAAGAGCAAGAAGGGTAAGACTGCTCAAAAAGAGATCAAGTTTATATTTCCATGAGCAATCAACATCAGAATTGCTGCTCAAAAGTTGTCATAGTGGCAAAAAAACCCCCAAGTTAAGTCATGCTTTATCACTTCAGAATAAAAAGAGAAACGTCAATATTTGAGCAGGTTACTACTGCTCCTTCCTACTATGTGTAAGGCCCGACCTGGAACAGCCTGTTTAGCTCCTGAACATCACCTGATAAATACCAGAGAGCATCTGCACTAAAGCCTTTATTCCAAATCCTGACATGGAATAGGACTGGGGAATAAAGTTGTCATTCATAATCATCCAAATTATAAAATATTAGGACACACCTGTCTCAAATGCAAGCTTAGAAGGCTGAAGAGAAAAACACAAAACTATTTAGAAGCAGAAGAATTTTTTTTACTATTTACAGTAATTTCACAACTATAAGGCACACTGGATTATAAGGCGCATTTCCGGGTTTCAATCAAAATTTTATGCTTTAAGGTGCGCCTTATAGTCATGAGATTACTGTAATTTCTATTTAGTCAGATCAAAAGCCCATTTGCTGTGTGCTATGCAGGGCTCCCACCTACTCAGGGAGATCTGCACTCTGCTCCACTGTTTCCTGCCAGGACTCTAGAGGAGGCAGCACAGCTGAATTCTCATCTGTCCTCCCTCCAGAATCCATGATTCACTGGAGGAAAAGGCATTTTTGCTTGTGATGGCTTGTGGACTATTTTTAGGTTTGAAGTTAATCCAGCTCTGAGCTCCATCTCAGCCTCCACACAGGAACTCCAGACACTGCTGCAGGGAAAACTCCAGGCAGCATGAAAAACCAAACCAATGCTTTGAATGAGTGACTCTCCTTAACTGGCACCCAGGTATTCATGGGCACAGATGCCTGGGCACAGGGAGTGTAATGCTGTCCCCCAGGGAAGAGTTTTCAGGTCAGAGTGGCAATTTTGTCGCCTAAGCTTCTGTCCCAATGAAGAGCTCGGATCTGGAGTTTGACACTGACATTCCAGCACCAGCCAGAGCTGTCAGGACAAGCTCAAGCCACAAGGCATGTACTACTAAAGATACAGGCAAGCCTTTCAAAACAGCCTGCCAAGGGGAATGGGTTGTTCCATGCCTCATCCACCAGGAATTGCTAAATGACCCAGCAGAACACAACGCTGGCACCAGCTGGCAAATGAAGAATGAAGATTCCTCAAAGGAGGATGAGGCAAGTTAATTTTAACTCTGGTTTTAAGGAGAATGAAGACAAAAAATACAAACTGCAAGAGACAAGTCCAAGTACCACGTAAAAGGACAGGAGTCTCAGATTGGGCTTTTAAAGCCAAAGCCTATTCTGAGATAGGCCAAGGCTGTGTTACAGGAGTTCTAGAACAAGGGTAATGGCTTTGAACTGAAAAAGTCAGTTTAAATGGGATATTGGGAAGAAATTGTTCCCTGTGAGGGCAGGCATGCCCTGGCACAGAGAAGCTGTGGCTGCCCCTGGATCCCTGAAAGTGTCCAAGGCCAGGCTGGACACTGGGGCAGGGAGCAGCCTGGGACAGTGGGAGGTGGGTTGTACCTGGATCATCTTTTAGCTCCTTCCAACCCAAACATTTCCATGATTTTGCAATTCTGTGTTACACTCTTTTCACTCCAGGAGCACAAGAGGAGCAGCATGAGGGAGAGGGAAGGTGAACCCTAAGGCAACTGTCTAAAGTAAAACCAGGGTGCTTACCTTAAACCCTTTTTATGCTGAACAAGTACACACAGCTTTCTGTGAGTTTCATAACCATAATCCTACATTCATTTTCACTTCTTACTTCAGAAAAAAACCACAGAGCTGTGGGAATGCTGCTGAAGGAGAAGGGATGGAACTCAAAGCTTCATTCCAGACACTCCTTCGGTGTGTGCTGCCTTTACCCATCTGAGGTATCTCAACACTCTCAGGCATGAAAAACACATCCATGACTGAGGTCTTTGCTTGTAAATCCAACATTCTAAAGCTGGAGTTCCAGGTTCAGCTGCTGAAGAGTGCTGCCCTTCCCACAGCTCTGCTCAAAGCAGCACAAACAACAGCAGGGATGGTTCTGAGCAGCTGATGCTCTTCAAAGTGCTGTACAAGAGCTAAATTCAGGGTGCAGACTGGGGTTCCCTCAGCCCCCCAGCACCAAAACTGGGCCAGAGGATTTCACCTGCTTTTACTGAGAGTGACCCAAACTCTGGTAGGACCCAAACACAGGCTGGTTTGTGCAGCTGTGCTCAGTGCCTCAGCCCAGTTTTTCAGAGTAATTTCTGCTTTCCTGCTGAAGCAGAGCTACGGAAGGATCCTGGGGAAGGAAGGATCCCTTGTGGCAGATCCATTATCGCCAGTCTATTCTGCAGGAATTGCTCCCACACAGGAGCTGCTTGGAGCAGCTGAGCCAGGCTTTTCCTGCTCCACCTAAGATTAGGGTTACAACCAGGGTTAGGGTTCAGAAAACCACAAAGCCCAGAGCTCCGAGCACACTGCAGCTACAAAAGGTATGCCAAGAGGGAACACAGGACTGCCACAGCATCACTCCCTCCATCCCTTTCTGTTTGGCACCAGCCCCATCCCCATGAGGCTTTTACTGCTCCACCTGGGGTTAGGGTTCAGAAAACCATAAAGCCTGAGCCCCTCATCCAGCACAGACACCTCCCAAATCCTCTGAGCCAAGGCACCAAACTCACTCACCAAAACTCACAAAACTCAGAGGGACAGAAGTGAACCACCAAACCAGTGGATTCTAAACATACCTAATCTCCCATCTTCAACATCCTTCTCCATTCCTTTCCCCATATCTGCCTCCAGGCATTTATTCAAAAACAAGTTGAGGTGTTTCTGCCACGTGCTAAGGCAGAAACAGAATTCCATAAAGTATCTCTTCCTTCCAGAAGGACATTCCAATGGCACTTTGTTCCTATGGTGTTGGGTTCATATCAAGATGAGGAAACCTTCAACTAAGGGACTTCCACACAGGACCACTACTGAAAGAGACATAAAAGCACATTCTGGACCTAAATCTTTTCCACTTGTTCATAGCCAACACCTCAGTGAAGTAATGTTTTCCTACTACAAAGGACCAAAGGAGTTACAGCATCTACTGCTACTCCAGGTGCCATTTTAACTACACCTGCATAAATAAAATTGGATTATATTACGAAAATTGAAATTGTTTCCAAATGCATCCAATTTTCAGCTTAAAATACTAATCCCACTTCATACAATAACTTCAGCTATAATTATAAAAGGATATAGAAAAACCACAGTCACTTGTAACACAAAAATATTTTTTTCTTCCCGCCATCACTCTAAGAATCCATATTATGGCAGTAATTGTACTTGAGGATACCAGTGTGTCCTATGGAACAAGTGGAGAAACAAAGCAGGGAAAACCTCTGCTGATCTGGTATTAGCAGGGATTGCTTACAAAGAAAACCAGTTTATGCATGGGTTTAAAGATTAAACAGAATTTCATGCTGAAAGACTGTTAGGGTTATGGTTTCTTTTTTATTTTAATAAGTGAAGGGAAAGAAAAAAATAAATGTAGAATCATTAAGGTTGGAAAAGCCCTCTGATTCCAACCATAAACCCAGCACTGCCAGTTCCACGTCCTCTTTAGCTCATCTTTAACTTCAGACAGGCTACAACCACAAATACACTCAAAGCTGTTGTTTTCTTGAGGACAGCTAAAGAGTTCCTGTGGAAGCTTAGAAATGAGACTCTGGTTTAATGCAGCAAAGCTTCTGACAGTTTGCCAAGGGCGCTTTTAGGTTTCCCTCTCTTCAGTTTCTTTAAACTCCCACTACCACCAAAATAAAAATCAAAATAAGATACAACATAGCCCTTAAGTTTTTGGGAAAAGAACATAGATTTGTTATAAGCTACCTCCCACACTTCCAGGGCTCCGTTACTGCTCATCTAGGCACAGCTTAAGAAGGTCCAAAGCCCTTTCCTGGCTCAGCCTCACGTTGGGCACACACAGGTACAGCCACAGGTGAGCTCTTGGGGCAGTCAGGGAAGCCGCCCCCAGACTGAGCCTGGGAAATGAGATCAGTCACAGCTCATTTGGACACAGCCCTGTGACAGGTGAGTGGCAGCTGGAGATGGACACACATTCCCTTCAAAGTGTAATTACAGCAGGAGTGCCCCAAGTGCCACAGTTCACTCTTAAACATGGCCAAATCAATTTAAATGGTCCTGGTTCCACTTGAATTACAGTTCTAGCAATTTAATTATTCTCACCTGATGCAGGGCATTCACTTAAGAACTTTGCACAGGTTGCAAATGATGGTATTTAAATAACTTTATGCTGGTGGCCCCGGAGCTGCTGGTGAGCTGAGGGAACACAGAAATGGGTCACCATGACATAACACAAGAGCTCATCACCACTGCCCCTGGGAGCCCTGCAAACATCCACTGCAGCAACCTGGATAATGCTTAGGTCATAAACTGCTTGGAGATCACCTGAGCCGGGGCATTCCAGGGCTGCTCCAAAGCCTGCTGAGTGTGATTTATATCCTGGGCTGAGGCACAGAGGTGCGCAGGGAGCAGAGCCGACAAAAAGGCGCCTCAAGGTGAACACTGGCAATTGATACAGAACAGATGAACTCACTTTATTAAACTGACTACTTAATAAAAGTCTATCTCAGCAAGTATAAAATGAGAATTCAGTGCTGTCCCATTAAGGAGTTATTTGTATTTCAGCTGTAAATGCTGCTGTTGCTCGTGCTGCTGGTGAGGATTTACTGATTTTAAAAACTGTACTAACCCCAGTGCTCTGCAGAACAGATCAATTGTGCCGAAATTTAAGAGCCATAGCTTTTAAACCTGAGCTTTCAAGTGAAGAAATCAGTAGCTTCTCTAGAAATCCACTAAACTGAGGCCCTCTCCTCATACTCCTGCCCTGAACATGGCAGGGTTTTGGCAAAGACTTAAGCACAATATTCTCCTTCACAAATAGAAACACAGGCCAGTCCCTCACTTCTGGCACTTCACTGCAAGCCTAACATTTTTTCCCGGAAAGGCATGGAAACCTAGTGTGTGCCACAGCAAAATTTATCAAAAACACAGCCTGAAAATATCCTCTGAGTAGGTCTGGGATTCTAAACCATGACTGCAGTATGTGGAAGATCAAATATTCAATACTGTGAGATTTGACAAACATTCCCATTCCCTCTGTGTAACAATCTTTACCGCCTTTTTTCCTCCCAGTCCTTAACTTGTGCTTTGGAAGGTAACTGATCTCTCCAGCTTGCCATCACAATAGGTGAACATATTTTATTAATGCCATGATGTGCTGAAATAACAGCTATGGAGAGGGAAGTCCTGAGAGCTTTTCCTGCACGCTCCCCATGCAATTATTTTAAAACACTTCCCCAGCTGCCAGCTTCTCCTCCTGACAGCTGGCCCTGGCTCCCTCCTGACCACAGCCTGGCTTCCCTCCACAGAAGATTCAGCCAGAGGCTGGAGATGCATTTGGAACAGAATGCAAAGATTTGAAGCACCTTACAATTGGTTTATTATCTTTTCTCCTTCAGTGCTAGAGTGCACCAGCATGCTTCTTGTCTGCTGAATGCTCTGCATGGGAAGGAAAATAATGGTGCAGAGCCCTCAGGCAGATAAATGGGGCAGTGCCAGCACTTCTTGGTTACCCCCAGGAAATGCACATCCTAATTCAGCAGAACCCTTAAATGCAGTGCTCCCAGTAGTCCGACTGACTTCATTAACTACCTGTGTGTAGTTTAAATGTTTCTGAAGGATTAGCAAAGCTTAGTCCTGCCCTGATGCTGTGCTTCAAAGAAATTTGGCAAGACAGAAAATGAACACTTAGAATCAAACTGTTAAAGGAACTGCACGGGAGCATTTATTCCTAACAAGCCACACTCTAACTTACAGCCTGCAATTTGTAAGCCCCAGCTCCTTTAGAGCCCTAAGCAGTTATCTTCACAGCTCTGAAAGAAATACAGAAGGTGAGGTCAGGCCCAGCTTCTGAGCATTTTGCTCCCCAGAAAAGCCCCTCCAGCACAGCAGCCTCAGTTTTCCATTTCTGAGTGTATTAAATTATTCAAACGCCATCCCAATTTCAAAGACAAAGTGAGCTCCTAAACACATTTCCTAGGCAAGTGTTAATACTGGGTTATTTGCAAACGTCCATTGTGAGATTCCAGCACAGCTACACATTCTGCTACATCAAGGATAAACCCCTGCTCTGTTATTAACAAACAATCCCCACCTCCCATCTGCAGCTCTTGCAAGTGACAGAAAAGTAAATCATGACACTACTCCTAATATTCCAAGCAAAACTATGTAGGTTTGTATGAAGAGCCCATTACTACCAGGCTCCAAAATGTCCATTTCGTGCTTCTGTGTTGGATCCCAGAAATTTGAGGTTTTTGAGCTTTCTGGAGAACACTGCTTTTAACCTAAGGCCTTGGAGAAGGCTTCCAAATTTGAGTGATGGATTTAAAATCATGGGTGTGTAGTCAAATAGAAGTGTGTGATTTCACATGGCGAAGGGTTTTGAATTTGAGGTTTTTATATTATAATAATAGGTATGAGACAAGATGGAGGATTTTGAGTGGTGTCTCTTTTGGTGTTCATCTTCCTTCTTCATGATTTCAGGCAGTAGTTTCTGGTTGGTCAGTCTGTCACACTGAGGCTCAGGGGAATTTGGTTATTGGGTTAGAATTATAAATAACATAGGTGTCAATTCTCTATTGAACTATTTAGCTTTAAGAGACCTTGTAGCAGTTCTGAAGCAAGATCTGCTTCCACACTGCTGACACTCAGCCTGCTGATCGACCCTGAGAATTCAGATAACACCCTGCAGCATACGCTAATTACCTCAAGTATCAATTACAAGCCAAATAAAGTCATTTGCAAGGAGTGACAGTTAGGAGCTTGCTAGAACTTGATGTCATTCAGCATTATAAAATTTGAAATCCACCCTCATCCTATGTTGTGCAAGCCAGACCATAGCTAAGCTGATTTAGCACATCAATTTACACTTCATGGCCCTGAAACACATGATCTGGAAATGGGAGGAGGGTGTACAAAAAGGCACATAAAAGCAGTTCATAATCTACCAGAACACACACAAAATAAGAAAAGAATCATTATGTCAGTATCAACACTGGTTTTCAAATTTAGGGGCGTAAGAGAACTGTAATCTTTTCCAAATAAAGCTAAGTCAACATCTACAAATAAAAGGTGCTATATTTATTTTCCTGATCTACTATACATAGTTATTATAATACATTATACTTGTAAGAACACAGTCAAACCTGAGAGGAGGTATCAATGCATAACAATCTCACAAAGATCAGGGAAAGATGACCCAAAGAACATGAGGGTAACCTTTGAAAACCAACTTCACATCTATCAGAGTCAGAAGAAATGAAGAATTAGAACAAAGTGCCCTCATTTTACTTGTTTGGGCAAACAGATGTTATTTGGCCCAGTGCTTGTGTCAGCAACGAAGTCTATAAAGCAAGCCCAGAATTTCAATACAGAAAGGTGATCCCTTCCTTACAGGCAGAAATAACAAGAACACTTACTCCAGGTATTTGAGGGAGGGAATGGCAAAGAAAACAAGAGCAACTGATGCCTGGAAAGGCTCACTGGAACAGACACTGGACAGAGTTAAAGGAATAAACTAGGGACTTATTAAAAGCCCTTCAAGGGATGCACCTTGGGCAGTACAAGAGCCTGGCCCAAGATGGACCCAAGATCACAAGCTTTTGCACTTTTATAAGTTTTGGTCCATTTCCCTATTAGGGTTAATTGTCCAATTCCAGCTCCAGGTTCTGCAGTCCCATCCTCCCAGATTCTCTCCTCAATTCGCTGCTGTTTGCACTTTTTGGGCCTGAAGCTGCAGCGGTGTCCTTGGTTCTGGGACTGGAAAAGGATTTTTGTCTGACTGAGCTGTGAGGAGAACTTGCTAACACTTTATATGAAGTTCAGAGTTATACACTAAGGCAGTACAGAGTCTGGAAAATATAAAAGCTAAAACTTAAGGCATCACAACAACCTTGGTTAATTACTGACATTTAGAGCCAACCCTCAGCTGAAGGCAGAGCTGCCCCCCACCTCAGAAACTGAGCGAGTTTTCCAACAGCCTCATCCTTCCACTGGACAGAAAATCAGATTTAAAACAAAGTCTGGAGCCTCCTCCTGATCCTCTCCTCAGAACACATTTTCCAGCACTGGTGGCACAAACACTGTAGTAGTTTCTGATTTGGGATTAAAAATACCAGAGAATGCTTTCCAAGCAAGGCGATACATTTAGTCACCAACACCTTTTAATTGCATTTCACGTGGCATTTACAGTTGGGTTCTCTGAATCTCTTTTCTGGAGGGAGGACAGGAAAGAGGGGGAAGTCCTGTGTTTTCCAGGCTAGCTGTTCTGGAAGGATTTTCTTCCCTTTCTTACATAACAAACAAGATTTTCATTAATGCTAAGGATCCAACACCAGATGGTTTCAGCAAACAGCACTGGTGCTATAAGTAGGTTCTCTATGCCTACTCCATGAAACTTGAATTTCAGCAATGAGAATTTCAGCAACTTGCAATTTCAGCTTGAGACGTGAATGGCAAAACTCCCTCAGAAGTGTGGCACAGACCCTGCCATGGACCAGGACTGAACCCTTGCATCTCCAACACTCCTGTGGCAGGAGGGAGGATGCACAGCACAGCTGCAAGTCAAACAAGCCACTCGTGGCTACTCAGGAATTCTACTGGCAGCTCCAGCAACAAAGGAAACACAAAGTCAGCAATTTAATGAATATCCTGATGCTTTGTCAGCAGCACTGGCCACTGAGAGCCCAGGCTAAACCTGCCATGCTTCTTAATGCTTCAGGTTGATCCATTTACTTAATTATAAACAAGAGATCAGACAGCAATTCATTTTGCTTTGCTGGGAGCTGATTATTTTTTAAAGTCATTAAGTTCAATTAACAGCAAACTTTATGCTATGCCCTTTTCTACAGCAGTGCTAAGATTTTTCTCAGAACAACCCAGTTGTGAATTTCCTTTAAGTTCACTTTTGTGCTTTAAATGTTGCATAGTAGCAAAAAACTTCTGAATTAGAATAACACCTACCCACAACTGCAGGTAGCTCCACTCAAGGAAGTTTGTCCACTTGCTGGAGCTCACCACATTTCAAAATACGTATTATCAAAATTAAAGAAAACACAATTCTAATAACACAGAGCTTCCTGAAATCACTGTAAATATCAGTTGCAAAGTGTTCTCCAAGAGAAAAAAAACAAAACACCTTCAGCTTGAAGCATTTAAATACCCAGAAGCAGAAGAAAACCCAAGTGGTAAACAGAATGTGGCTGCTGTGCAGGAAGCCTGTTAAAGGCTTTCCAAGGTAAAACTGTATTTGGCTAATTTCTGAAAAACCCAAGGTCCAATGGACTATTTGGTCAAATACACTGTAGATATTATATTAAAATATACATTTTTTTTCCCAAAATCACTAATATCAACATAAAATCTCACTGTAGCTCATTTTTCACTGCCTCAACTCACAAGTTGTGCCATAACACTCTTGTTGGCAAAGCTCTGAAAGTCCATTTCCACGAGGGGAAAAAGAGCAGCTGGGGCATCCCCACCCCTCCACTAATCCAGGCAGGCTTGGTGTCCCACGCAAAAAGGCAGCAGAGAAATGGTACCTTTCTCTTCTGCACAGCCAGAAACATCCAGAATGACAATGAGGATGCTACCACCTCAGTAAGAGGCGGTCAAAACACTTAAAGCTCATTTTTCAACCTCACCTTGGCCACCCAGTGTGAATGAGCTTCTTCAGGCAGCACAGGGAGGGATGAGATGAGAGAAGGAATACTCCTGGAAAATCTCGAGTGGGGAAGAAGTGTCCAAGGCAGACACATCTGATTTCTTCCTTCAGCACTCTGTGCTATATTTAGCACACGCTCAAATTGTGCAACCACCATGGAATATTCTGTTGGGTGAGGAAGGACAAAAGGATGTCAGTGGCTGTTTCGCCACGTTTGGTTGATGGAGGTAAAATAAAGCACAAGTCATGAAAAGCCACCAGAATCTGAGATTTTTTGGTGGGTTTGAGGGGTTTTTTTTTTGTTTTGGGGTTTTTTAGTTGGTTGGTTTTGTCTTTTCATTGTGATTATTAGAGTTTTTTTAAGAAAAAGTAGCAAGTAAAGGGAAGAGAAGTTTCCCAAAGTTATTGTCCACACTACTTTTATGAAGGGAAACAAGATTTTTTTTTCTTGCTATGAAAGTGAGCGAGCAGGGCTGGGTTTTCCAGTTGCCTTAAGTAAAGCTGCAGCAAAGTATTCCTTCAGCTCTGTCTGCAGCATGAAAAAAATCACATTGTCAGAGGTGCAGAACATAACCCAGCCACCTCAGAAACAGCCTTCTCCCAGAGCTACCAAAGCGGCAAAACCTATAGCAAATATTTTACACAGAAATACCAGCATAAATAGTTAATGAGCTGGTGCTGTGCAGCTGCCTTCTGCTGTTTGCAATCCTGTCCTGCCAACAGGAAGCCTTCAACATGGACTTTGATGCTCAACACTGGATTACTGGTCACATGTAAATAAAAATATCTGCAGCTCCGTGGGTAGTGAGACATGAAAAGACTTAGGCATTGGTGTTAAGTTTTGAAAATAAAGAACTCACATCCCCATGAAGGAAGTGAAAAGCCCATACAAAATTGTCATGTGAGGCCATGCTAACAGATGGACCCCAAATATAAACTCTGGGAAGGTTAGGAAAGCTAAGCAAAGTTAAATCTGGGAGGGATATCTAGAGTGCTTTCAGAGGAGCTAAGCAGAGCAAAGATGGCAGGAATCTTCCCAAAGCTCTGTTTTCCAACTACAGCTGAACACAGAGCAGGGGCTCTGCTCTAAAGTGCAGAAATGCCCCAAGTGTACCAGGGTTGACAGAAAGAGCCGTTCTATCAGAGAAGGGGGTTGGTCAGTGGAAAGAAATTCTCAAGGACAATGTCACTTGCTGTCCAAATGCTGCAGTGCAAGGGGAGATCATAAATTAGGCAGATAAATAATTTAGTCTCCTACCTGCTCTGTTTGGGAACATGGTATTCTGAGATGAGTTTTTTTTAAACGCTGAGGAATAACAGAACAACTTGCTTCTCTGGGCACCCTGTGCCCACCTTCCCAGCCAGGAATTCCTTCTCAATATCCCATCCATCCCTGCCCTCTGTCAGTGGGAAGCCAGTCCCTGTGTCCTCTCCCTCCACCCCTTGTCCCCAGTCCCTCTCCAGCTCTCCTGGAGCCCCTTTAGACCCTGCCAGGGGCTCTGAGCTCTCCCTGGAGCTTCTCCTCTCCAGGGGAGCACCCTCAGCTCCCCCAGTCTGTGTTCTTCACAAGAAGACTTCAAATTCAAAGGACAATTATTCCCAGGAGGTCTGGAGCTGCAGAGCAGCAGTTCATGCATTCAACTCTTCTTTATTCACAGCTTCTCAAGAACACCACTACCTCCACACTTTATATCAAACACAAAATTAGACAAAAAAATTAGACAAAAAGAGACAAGAGCACTTACCAGCTTTGACAGCGTCCCAAGCTTCCCAATCCCCAGGCACTGCTGTTGATTTTGGCTATTTCCACATCCCAGACAATACCATTATTGCAGCTCAGCAGTCTGACTTCTTTCAAACAAACAATTAATTAGAGATTTAAATTTCTCCATCTCCCAGAGACTGAGCACATGGAGATCAAGCCACCCCACACTGACACTGTTCTTCAGAAATGAAAGCAACCTGCTTAAGTTAAAGAAAGATATTGTTGATTGTGGCAAAGAATCCTAGTAAAACTCACTTCCTGATCGGCTGGCAGAAAACCCAAACAGCACACTTGAGCCTTTCCTGTTACTTTCCCTGCCTTAAAGAAAATATTCCAATTGGTGAAGGTAATTTTGTGTAGTGAACATGAGTTATTAAGGCAGACTTCTGGTAGAGGCCCATCCTTTGGGAAGGAGCAGATCTGTGTTAGTCAGGAGATCCCTACCAGCAGTAGTTTCTGCCTGAGTGGGATCTCCTGCCCAGTTAACTCTCCACCAGCCCAAACAACCACTCAGCTGAGCATAAGCAGCTAAGTGGAAATCCTCTGCTCCTTTGAGCAGGTGACATAGATTTGAGCTATTTTGTTGGCATTTCAGCTACCAAGGAACATAATGGCTTACAAATTGGCTATTTGTCTCTAAATGGTCTTTCTAGGTCCTTTGGTAAGAGTTTGAAAGAAAAGCTTGAAGGGTTTGGCTCAAAAAGCTTTGAGTGTTGAACTTGTTCCAGTCCATAACTGTCCCTGGGGGACATGGAACCAGTTGTGATTGCTGGTCAGTCTTCTGTGGACTGGAATCAGCCAAAATCACAAAGCATATCACACCAGTTTCATGGCATTTATTATTACAACAGCAGGCTGCTGAACAGCCACTTTACACCATCTATTCTTAAATAGAATGCCAGAGCATAAATCAATGTAATGCACAGACTGACCAAGTTCCAGACCCACACAAGCTGAGTTATTAAGCAAAGCTCTGGTGACCTTTGCCAGGCCCCTTTGTAAAGTTAGTTAAGCATGTTGGTGATGCCACCGTTCATTGCATTGTTAGCATGAGGGGAGCATAGTCTAAATTAAATCGTACTAGGTGGAAAGGGACTCTTCATCTCGCTTTGAGATGCTTAATGGTTTCTTCACTCACAGCAAGATGACTCAAACAGCCTAGGAGGGTCATGCCATGCCACACAGAAACCACCTCAGCTCCTTTCTCAAAGCCTGGGAAGCACCTATTTAAAGATGTTCACAGAGAAAAAGTCACTTAAAACAATGGCAGTGTTACAGGAGTAAAGCTCTGAGACTCAGCCCACACACACCATTCCCTCAGCAGGCAGCTCAGACTGGCACCTGATTTGCCAGCAGTTTTCCCTACTCCAGGGTAAAATACTGAGAGAGGTCCTAATAGTGCCCACAGTCCTGGGAGCCAAGTGAGGTCAAGGAAGTAATAGGTTTTTCATGAGCAAGTCAAGATGAAGATCATGGCTTATGTCAGCAAGTTCTGGTGATGTATCACATTACATAATAAGGAAAGCTCAGTGCTGGGAAGAATATTCCTGAAGAAGTTACATAACTCTTATGTTTAAGGGTTTTGTTTTTAAAAAAAAATATTCTTTCTTGCTTTCAGAGCAAGCAGGAGAGAGGACAGACAGCCCTCAGCCCGCGAGTAGGAGATACATTTGGGTGGAGATAAGATCACTGGAGGAAGTTGACAGATGGGTGAGAAAAGGCAGGTGAGGGTAAAAAANATATCACTCCCAGTACATAACAACACCCTGTGAGATGGGAGCCTGACATTTGTTTTGAAGCTCCAACAGCAGCACCAGGCTCTCAGTGATGATTTCCAGGGCGGTCACATTTCTACCACTCTAAAGTTGTTACTATATCAAAGGAAAGTATAGAAGGTAGGAAAAAACACCCAAAAGACGATGTTTTCTGTGTTTTTCCAAGGATTCTTGGCTTCCTCTAAGGTGGGAAATCCCCCTGGAATCTAAGCAGTTTAGAAAAATTGTTCAAGTCAAGGTACAAGACAACTTCTGAAACACCTGGTGTATTTGAGTAAGAGAAGCTCAGTTTCCATTCAGAAGGATTCCATTCTTTTTAGCTTGGAAGCCCAGAAGTGTCAGGAACAGCAGTGGTCACTGCCCATTTCAGCATCACTGGTACTTGACACTAAGCTTCAGCAAACAAGAGATTCTCATGTTCCACCCAAACATTCCCAAGGTATGACTGAGCCCCTCAGGTGGCACTGAGCCCCATGGGACAGCCCCCAGCCCCGTCCAGGCTCCAGCACACCCCACAGGTGATGTGTGCTCACAATGAGCTGCTCCTGACCCATCTTTGCAGCCCTCAGCTCACACAGCCCTGCCCCAGGACCATGAGCAGGGCCAAGAGGGGCACAGGGACACTCCACACAGAGCACAGCCTGCAGTGATGCCCTGGTCCTGGCAGCCATCACCCACATTAACACTGCACAGGACCGCACTGCTGCAATCCTTGTGCACAACCAAAACCCCATTTAATCACACTGCTCTGAAGAGACTTCAGCAAATCTCCTTTTCAGGATTAAAAGCAATCTGCACTGCTCAATACAGAATCCAGATCCAAGTCCAACCATTCTCCTTTTAAAGCACCAAAGGCCAGGAAATTTGTAAGGCATAAATTGGGAAAGGCAACTGGGGAAAGCAGGAGTAGAAAATAATTTCCCTGTCTTCCTCCTTCAGTTTCAGTCACCTGCACATCAGGCTCTGATTAAATATTAAACCAGCACTAAGGTGAGCTCCATCTACAGGAAAACATGGTCCCAGGAGCCTGGCATGGGCCTAGCAAGCTGCATGCCACTAGAAACATATACGGGCAGGGGGAACTCCTGACCTTTTCTTCAAGCGGTCTCTCCTACCTTACCTGAAATAGTTTTTTATCACCCTTTTAGAATTCCCTTACAAAGCAAGCTGGGAGCACCTACTAAATTCCATCCACAGTCTCACATCACTGCCTTCAAAGTTTTCCTCCCAAGCCACTTGGGGAAAATGTCACAGGTAAGTTCTTTCACTGCTGCTTCTCCTGTCTTCCACACCTGGCACTTTTCATCCCCAAACACCTGACTGGCAAAGCCACAAACACAGCCCACTGGGCTGGGGGAGTGCTCCATGTCAGCCCTAACTCTGTGCTAGCACTGGTGTCACAACCTCAGCAAACCTGAAAAAAAGTCAGCTTCCTCCTTTCCTGAAAGACATTCTCTCAACCTTTGACAACCTCAAGCACTCAAGAAGTGGTGGACTCAATTAAAAGCTTAAAATAGAACCAAGCCTGAAAGCTGAATATAGATTTTTACCTTATTCAAATCTAGCTGGTTCATTTGCATTAGATCCCAGCCCTCCCCTTGCACAGCAGGGCCTCAGTCTTTGAGTCTCAATCACGGTGATCAACATCAGGAAAGGCTGTGCTAAATCAAGAGGAAAATCCTCCAGGAAGGAACCACAGGAAGGGTCAGACATCCCCACTTTGCCTTCCTGGAATTAGAGCCTGCTCAGCTCTACAGCAGGACACATCCAAATTATGTACACAAATTAAGACCAAGGTAATAGAGGCTATTTGTGCCTTTAAATAGATCAAGACAGAGTGTTTGGTTTTAGCAGTGAATTTTACCAAGAGTGACACTGAGGGTTTGAGAATCCCCACCCACAATCCTGCCTAGATGAAGCAGAAAGCCAGGCAGAAGGAGCAGACTAAAGCAGATGTTCTTCAGAGTGCACACAGCTTCTCCAGCTCAAAGCCAAGATCAAATGCTTCTGCCATGGGGCTCTGAGGGAACCCAAGACATCCCTCTGGGTACCCTGGATGGCTTGAGACCCTGGCAGGGAGCTCAGAAGCCTTGGCACAGAGCCCAAGACCCCTGTGCCTTTGATTTTAGACCCTGGGAAAAATCACCACCTTTGCATGAAGAGTTACAAGCCACAAAAAATAAGTATATTATAAGTAAGTTTATCAAAAGGTGAAAAAGCAGAATTTTAAGATTTTTTAGAATAGTGGTCTAGGGTCAAGATGCAAGAACCTGGGTGTTTTCTGTCCTTCTTTCTCCTTCTTCCTAGCATCCATCTTTTGGGTGATGTTGGCATTTTTAGATTGGTTTAGAGTAGAACCAGACTGTACAATATACGTGATAGGTATTGGAAGATAATTGTAAATAATGTTTACGTAATTTATAGTATAAAAAAGATAATTCCACCCTGAAGGCGGGCAGTGTGCCTGGGACTGATCTGCTGAGTGGACCTCGGCTAGTCAGGGAAAGAACTTTTAGATTAGATAAAATAAACAACTTCTGGAAACCACAGAAGACGTCTCCAGACTCTTTCTCCGGTGCTCGGGCTGGGACACAGAGACTCTCAACATACACAGGTGTTTGTCTCAAGCTCCTGAGACACCACCAACCATAGGGCTATACAGAAAGATGGAATGCAAGAAAAAGTCAAAATACACCTATTCGCCACAACACAGAGTCATAAAAATAAAACCCTCAGGGGATATTCCCACAACTGTAAATTCCTTCTCTGCTGTCACTACAAGGGCTTTCCACATAAACAGCCCCATCTGCTCACAAACGACACCACTGTACAAGCTGGAGAAAGGCAGCCTGAAGCACAGGGCACACACAGCACACATACCCTGGATCGTGGTGCCATTGGATCCTGGCACTCAAGTTGAGAATTTAAATAACAGTCCATCAGGGTGCTTTGGATTTGAAAAACAATGCTTCAGTTCCCAGAAGAACACCTGCCTGCCTGACAAGGAAACCATTAGGGGAGCAAAGCACATCAAGCAGAATGTTTCTGACCAGCTCCTGCTCTGAATTCCTGGTGAAATGAAGGTAAAGTAGTTGTAGAAGCAAGAATGAAGAAGAAGAATGGCTCAGGGCTCTGCAAACCCCTGAGTCCCTCCAAACCCAGCACAGCACAAGGTCCCAGCTGCTCCGGGAGGAGAACCCCCATGTGCAGCCAGCTCTAGGCAGGGCAAGCTCACACCTCTGCAGTGCCATACACCTTCCTCTTCCATTCCCTGCACTAAGCACAAGTCCAACACGGCACCAAGGAGAGCATCCCTAGAGCACAGCTGGCAAACAACGGCTCTGGGTGCACCCAAAGGCTCTGTGCTGTGCCTGTCCTACCAAGAAACCGTGCTCAAAGAATATTGCTGCCTACGACAATCCATTACAAGTGTTTGCTTTCTTTTAGTTTGTCAAAAAAAACCCCAAAATAACACCTTAATTCTAGTGAATAATAGCTTTCTAAATTCAGAAAACTGTACCAAGGGATCAACACTGCAGATTGATGGGACCTGAACTGGAAGGTTTGAACATTTGTCTGGAATGACTCACATGCATCCCTGACATTTTGCTGTATTTCCAGGACCATTAATGGCACACAGAAGACAGCCAAATAAGATTTTATACACCCCACGCGTGAGCAAAGAACCACTACGTTCACAGAAAAACAACAAACAACAAAATGTTGCTGCAATGAACCTCTGAAATTGAGGTAACTTGGACCAGTCAAGCAAAGAGAGGCCATGCCCGCCTCACATAAAAGTATTTACTCGTATTAACATGCCCCATTTCTTACCTGTGAGCAGCCCCAAAGAGTTAGTGGGGGTCTGCCCAGCCAAGTGCACTGCTCAGGTTTGCCGTGCCCCAGTGTCTCCTTTGGCACTGAGGTCCCACCTGGCCATGGGAAGAGATTCCATGGATTCCATCAGCTATTCCTGGACTCTCACTTGCAGGCAGTTAGGCTGATGGTCCCCATTTGCACCTTCTCCATGAATTACTCTACAGCTGTGGAGTGATTAACTCAGTGATTATCAATAGCTGTTCTGCTAATTGAAATGCAGTCAGAACTTCGAAGAGATGATTCTTGGGTTATGAAAGAGCTTTGTGGCCTCAGCCCCCTCCTTGTCACAGGTCACCAGCTGTGTTTCCTTCTGCAGAGAGCATACCTTTTCCCAACTCTTCCCTTTATCACTGACATTCCTATAGAAGCTTTTCTTCCTGTCCTTGATGTCCCTGATCAGATTTAAGTCTACCAGGGCTTCAGATTCCCTAATATAATCCCTGTCTGAGGATAATCTCCCTGTGCTCCCCCCATAGCTCCACATTACATGGCCAAAAGGAGCAATTAAAAACTCCCAAGTCACCTGCAGTCATTGTGAGCCAGGAGAAATCCAGCAAAGATGGAAAACCCTGACAAACATCAACTCCAGCTGCATCCCACACCATGAAGAAGGTCAGGAGATTGCTTCCCCACCTTCCTCTGCTGCTTTCTTTGCCTCATTACAGAATGAAGTGAATTCATGCTCAGTAAATCTGAATAACTGTGGTGTAGTTAGAGATGTATTACATGCGTGTCTTTGTCTCCACTTGTGTGTGCAGGGGAAGTCTGACTAGAAATCTTATTAACATGCAAATAATGTATATTATATTTCAATCAGTTGCTATAGAGAGATACTCAGTAGCAGCATTTTTCTTATCTAGCACAGCAGTAAGACTCAGTCTACATAGATACCTCGCAGCAGAATAATTTCTTTCCTTAGAATATTTTAAAAGGGCACCACTTGAAAAGAGTTTCCCTCTGCACTTCAAGACAAAACTTAACTCATAAGGAATCTTCAGCTGCGTTCACAGCAGCCTTTCCGATGTCTGAGGAGATGCAGAAGGAGCGGAGATGTTGCCATTAGAAACAGGCTCCACGCTCCTGATGTGGGTTTGGAGCTGAGCAGTGGAGCCAGCAGAGGGAGCACGGTCCGAGCCCGGGATGCTGCCCGAGGATGGGGATGGGGATGGGGATGGAGACTCCCCCGGGATCACAGTCCCACACCTCACGGACACAACAGCGGGGAGAAAAGCCCGTGAGTCAGGGGTTCAGGTTCTGCTGAGAAAACTGTGCTGCTCTGCAGCGCTTCATCCTCTTCAAATATTTTGGCCACTTTGCAGTAGCCTCAGCTCTGGAGCCAGTTTGAGAGAGCTGGGAATGCTCACCTGGAGAAGAGAAGGCTCCAGGGAGAGCTCAGAGCCCCTACCAGGACCTAAAGGGGCTCCAGTAGAGCTGGAGAGGGACTGGGGACAAGGGATGGAGGGACAGGACACAGGGAATGGCTTCCACTGCCATAGGGCAGGGAGGGATGGGATATGGGGAAGGAATTCCTGGCTGGGACGGTGGACAGGCCCTGGCACAGGGTACCCAGAGCAGCTTGGCTGCCCCTGGATCCCTGGCAGTGTCCAAGGCCAGGCTGGACACTGGGGCTTGGAGCAGCCTGGGACAGTGCAAGGTGTCCCTGCCCAGGGATCATTTATGGTCCCTTCAAACCCAAACCAATCTGGGATTCATTCTCTGATTTTAACATTATTAGTTTTTCCTGCCACAAACTACACAAACAACATAATTAAACTCAAACAAGTTGGTTTAGAACCACGAAGGCACCCAGGATTTTAAGAAGCTTGTTTGTCTCAAGAGTGCTGTTTAACACAACCATTTCTCACTCCAGTGTCTGAGCAGCCCATTAAGAAAAGATCATTAACTCTGACTTGCCCAGCTGTAAACGAGCCATCAGTCCCCCTGCTCATTGTGCCAAGGGCAGAGAGTAGGTCAGCAGGAGAGACTGAGCAAACACCTGCTCCTGTCCTCAGCCACAGGGCAATGGCCACTAACAGCAACAAATCCTATCCACATTTCTGGTCAGCAAAACCAGCAACTCTTCCACTGTAGCACAGTACCTACAACAGCTAAGAATTCCAGTATTTTAGGAAATGCTGTGAAGGATCTGGAGAGAAACTCCTAGCAAGGAATTTGGGGGGAAAAGCAGCCCGGGGGCAGGTACCCAGCAGCCGGCAAGATGCATCACCACATCCTCCTCTTCAAGCTCTGCTGCACCACAGCCTGCTCAAACTATCTCCATTTCCAATCTACAATTCTGCTGAGAAAAACAGTGCAATTAGGCAGGGATATGGGCAGAAAGGAATTATGACAACCTCATTCATGGGCTCACTGAGCTAAGATGAAAGGCAAGAGTGCTGGCAGGTACAGCCTAGAAGTATCTGCAGGCTGCAAAACACCAAAAAAAGGTGCAATTAACATAATAGAGAGGGTCTGAGTCGGAATGATGCGATCAAATTAGAATAATAAGTGTGGGTTGCACATCAGGAATTACTTCTGACCTGCAAAATCCACTTACCTAAGCAGCTTCCCACACACCTCCTTAGTGCCTGGCATGGGATGACCTCCCTGCACCTGCACGCAGGAGCCTGGAACAGAGCACAGCTCCAGAGAACCAACCCTGAACTCACCTGGAACAGGCTGCCTGCTCTAGGGGCAGCTCTCCCCAGATGGGGGATGGTAACCCCAGCTGAGCCATGAACTCCAGGGAAATTCAGAGCCCTGGGATGTTCTGTGGGTCTGCACCACACCAGGGCCACCAAAGTGAGCAGTATCAAGCAGGGGCTGCTGCTCCTGCCCTTAAGGGAGCCCTGAAGGAACCCAGAGTCTCTGCACCCACTGTGCACAAACCCTGTGTCTGGAGGCCCCACCCACACTGCACTCAGCTCAGCATCCCTGGCCAGCACATCAACAGCCAACTACTTCTGCTGAGTCTAAAGAATCAAATCAAGCTTTTTGAGATGCTACTTTCAAGGAGGACTTAAGAATTTACTATTTCAGTGTTAATAATTTAGTCCCCCATCAGTATGCTGTAGGAAAATACCTTGAAATGCCTGGCTCTTTTTCTTTCAGAGCTTCTGTGATCTGCCCTCAAATCAGCTCTTCCTAAAGACACTTCTTTGCGTGTCCTGTACTTTGCTTCAGGTTTTCAAAAAAGCTGCAACACACTTCCCTAAGGACTGAAGGAGACTTGTCTTCCCAAGCAAATAACAAGGGCAACAAGGCTGAAAGGTTCAGAAATGTGCATGTCTGTTCTTCACCTCCTCCCAAAGGTTTGTCACTTGGAGTGGACAAAGCTCAGCAGCCCTCACCCAACAGGAAGCTGAGGTCTTCAGAAGCAGCACTGACTGTTGCCTGATGCACCATCCCAAACTTGTCAAGCTCTGAGAAACCAAGGACAGACAGAGGTGCTGCACTGAGAGCCTCCTTCCACAGGCGTCCTCCTTCTCCTCTCCTTGCTGTGGTTTCTGATTAAAGCCAGCGAAGACTGGCACTACAGACCCAGAGAAGCCTTCCCTTGCCATGCTGGGATGGTGACAGCCAGCAATGTCCTGCTGTGAACGTCACACCTGTGTATGCACAGAGCAGCAGCTCCAGGAGTGAGTGCATGGGGAGAGAGGGGAGGGGATGTTCAGACACACACCTGTAATCACAGCAGCTCTTGTTGGCTCACCAGGCCCCAGGATCCATGCACATGGCCAGATCTTTCCCAAAAGTGCATCTCTGGAAGTGCTTTTCAATTTCCTCAGTGAATCCATAAATGTACTTTGTTCTTTAAATTCAGAACACAACTCCAAAGTTTGGAAGCTCAAAAGCTGTTCTGTATCAGCACAATAAAGTGCTTCATCAGAGGAGGATTCCAGATCCAGTCAGTCCTGGTAATTCTTTAAGGACTGCTCTGCTCTAAATGGGACATACTTACTTCAAGTTTTGAAACCATCTTTAAAGGTATTGTGTTACAGGATGGGTGACTTTCTGCTACACTGTTTTTTCTGTCCCAAAACACTATGTATTTCTGCTGTTCCCTTTCTGGACCATGTTCTCCCTCTTCCCTCTGACTTCCCAGGAACTCTATTGATACCAGCACTCTGCTCTGTCATCACTGTGCTCCTGGCACCAACCCCCCCCCGTTTATTGATTATACAGCACACATCAGTTTTCAAATGAATTTGTCTTTATGTGTTATCATTTAGCTTAACGTTTAGCAGATTATAAGTACAAGAATTTGCCAACATTTCAGAGATCCAAAATAATTTATCTGAGTTTAGTTAGCAAGTTCACATCTTCTTACACATCCTCACACTATTGATTTCCTGCAGCCTGCCAGCACCACAAATGCATGTTCTAAGAGATGCTCACCCCTGTGCTGCTGTCCAAATCACACTAATGACCCCAAAATGAAGGCCTCTAAAGCAAAAGCATTCCCTTCAGTGTGAAACCCTCACTCTCAGGGCTCAGCAGTCCCACCATTCCAGTTATGGATTGCAAATTTAATGAACAGGGTCCTTTTAAGTTATTTGAAGGTGCAAGTTTCTGCCCAAAGCTGGAATTACACCATCCCTACCTGCTACAGGGCTGACAGGACACACAGCACCCTGTAGGAATAACCTGCTCATCCTGGACACCACGTGTGCTTTGCACATGGTTGTGTTCCTCACAAGCCAGATAAACACAGAGGTGGATCCTCTGGTAAGAACTGCACTAGCACTGCAGACTTCCAGCTACAAATCACACATCCCCACGCAGCTGCTGGGGAAACAGGACCCAACACCAGCACTTCATCTCCATCCCTGCTGCCAGGGAGGCACAGAAAGCGGAAGGTTGCCTGAGCAGAGCCTACTTTAGCAGATCCTGGGTACCTCCACTTCAGCATAGCAAACAAAAACAAGCTGCTGCTCAAGTGCGGCACAGGCAGGGAAATGGGATTTACGTCATTTGAACAGTCTGTCTTAGCAAAGAACATCTCTGGAGGGAGGGAGGGAGAGAGGGAGGGAGGGGAAAAAGCCCTGCTGGTCTGTACACTAATGCAATGTGTGGCTGCTGCTGAGGCTGTGTGCAGGGCAGCTCCCAGTGCCGGCAGCGACAGGCCAAGTCACAAGCTCGGCTTATGTAGGGCACAACGCAGCCTTCACATGTGACTGTCACCAGAGCAACAACTTCAGCTACTCCACTGCTCCCAGCACACCTCAGCCAGACCCAGAGCATCTCCCAGACACTCTGGGGGTGTCTTACAGCTCTGGGGTTGGCGTGCCCCAGAGAACAAAACCAGCCCTAGATTCACTTAAAAATAAATCAGCCAGGCCAGGTGCAGAGTTCAGACTGAGCTGCAAACAGCAGCCCCTTCAGACTGCTCTATTTTAGCAGATAACTCTGCTCTCCCTCCTACGTCTGTCGCCAGGCCCTTTCTCCATGGAAGAGCAGCACAGTTTTTAACTTGATTAGGATAAGCACAAACATCCATCCCTAAGCTGCGAGGGGCCAGTGCTGAATTCTCAGACACACAAAACTATCCTTGTATAGATGTGAGAAAACGCAGTACATTTAGGTTTACATCCCAAAAACAAGTGTATTATTGAATTACACCAAGGAGCTGAGCTCTAGAGGCTCTTATTGCTTCTCAAACGTTAAATGAAGTTCACTGAAAATTAGTCTTTATGCAACTCAGAGTTAAACACTTCAATGAGTTAAGCACCAATTGTTACCTTCCTTATGCTGATTCATCACATCTAACAAAGCCTCCTAATCAACTATTCTTAATTCCACCGGTGCATTTTAATGTTGATTTGTTGACAGCAAATCATTGTAAAAGTAGTGAGACTGCTCCCAAACCCTTTTTGGACTGTCCTTGTAGGATAAGGAGCACACCTACACCTGCTCCCCCAGCTCTCTCTCCCTTCTTCCATCAGCAACTGGCACAAATAAACTTCTTTTCCCACTCTGGGATTTTCTGTAAGTGCAGAAACCAGATTATTTTTATGTATTTTATATATATTTACATGCATATTATTGGACTGGGTTTCTTTCTTCCAGAAGTCTATCTCAGGGCTTATTAACACTTCCCCTTCTCACAAGCTACAGAATTTCTACAACTACACCAGCTTTTCCAAATTATTTAAGCAGTCTTCACCTCTATATTCCTTCCTTTATAAGAACTGAAAACTTTTAGGACTTGTGGGGATTTTGTTGTTTTGGTTGTTAAGTTTCTTTACTATCTTTTATTAAGTATAAGATCTAACCATAATCATATTATCTCATATAACTTTTCCATACTCCCATTTATACAAGTGAACCACATCTGGCAATAAGGAACCCTTGTGAGGGAGCCACAGCCATCTCACACATGGAGCTGCTGCAGGACAGGAGTCTAAGCAGTTCAGAAAAATTGTTCAAGTCAAGGTACAAGACAACTTATAAAAGCCCTGGTGTATTGGAGTAAGAGAAACCCGGTTCCATTCTTTTTAGCTTTGAAGTCCAGAAGTGTCAGGAAGAGCACTGGTCACTGCCCATTTCAGCATCATAGGTACCTGACACTGAATTTCAGCAAACAGGAGATCCTCATGCCCCACCCAAACATCCCCAAAGTGAATGGGACAAGTGGCCCTGAGGAAACTGAGGCTGAGCTTCTGAAAGCAAAGCTCCAGACCCCTGGAACCAGCAGGTTGGGCTGTCAGGAAGCTGAGGGACCCATGGGACTGGGAGAAGTCTTTAAAAACAAGTCTTTTATTCTGTATTTTCCAAGCTGGAGACTTCCTCCATCGTTTGCATACAGCCAGAGAATAAACTGGTGCCATGGGTGGCTCCTGTTCCTGCTCCTGGACAGTGTGGGGGCTCAGCAGCCCCTGCCACAGCCCCTGTGCCAGGCCCATGGGAGGAACCCAGCCAGGCAGGGGCACCTGCATAGATGAAGGGGCTACCTCCCTCCCAAGAGAGCACAATTCTGGGGGAGATGGGACAACAGGACTGCTCAGATGAAGGTGGCCCTGAAGCTGTGGCTCCCCAGGTGGGCACGTGGCCCAAGGACCCAGCCAGATGCACAGGGCTGGCTCCCGCTTCCCCACTAAGCCCCCAGGCTATGCCTCAAAGCAATACAACTCTGCCATAAATATCCCAGATTAATTCTGATCCCAGCATCAAATCCACTTAAGAGACTTTAAAGCCTCTGAGTCCCCAGAGCTGCCTGCCCAAGGAGGGCTCTGCAAATGAGTCCTGGGCTGCAGAGAAGAAATATTAACAAACAAGGCAAGCCATTTGTACAATTTTTGGTAATGTCATTTGCAAGAGACAAATGGGACAAGATAGCTGAGTTGACATCTTGTACTACAAGCACAGCCACAAAAATCCTCGGGTACTGGACATGGATACACAGTAGGATAGGATTAGTGTAAATATTCTACATTTTCTGGAAACAGCTCTTTCTCCTTAAGGAAGGGATTGATTGATTGATTGATTGATTGATAAATGACACTATGCTCTTCAGTTTATTAAAGGAGCTATTTACTATCAGAGCGACATCTCTGTTTATAAAAAAGCCTAAAGTGATTACCCCAGCGCCACAGGGGAAAAAAGCCTTTGTTAACACTGACAGCAAGAAGGGTGCTGGGGAGGCAGAGCCCCTTCCCTTCCTTCTCCCCTGGCCAGGGACAAGGCTTGGGAATAGGAGCAGGCAAAGGGGACACCGAGTGACCAGCGACTCTTCTGAAGCCTGCACAGCAGCACTCTGAGAAAACGCTGCTTCGGAGCACCAGCATCCCGACTCCCAGCACAGCAGCAGCACTTCCACCCTGCCGGCGGGAGCTCCCCGGGCACTCCCGGGATATCCCTGCCCGACACCGCTCCCCGCACGGAGATCCGGCCGCAGGTCCAGGCCCCGGCAGCTCCCGAGCGAGCCAGCGGTGCCTCCGCAGCGGGACGGGCATCCCGGGCATCCCCGGCCGGAGCACGGTCCGGGACTCTCCCTCCAGCAGGCGATGCCGTATCTCGCATCCCTTGTCCTGCATCCCGGGGGATGGTGGCGGCCAGAAGCCGCCGCGTGTTTTAGTAAACCTAGGGAATTCGAGCGCAGCGGATCACAAACAGCCTATTGTGCTGTGTCAAGCAGCAAAGTGGGCTCGTAATCTCATGCATGCTTTTCCCACTCCATTCTGGGAAAGCCAAGCTTTAAATACTTTTCCAGAAGTAAAAACACGCCGGGAAAGCGCCTCAGTTCTCGCTATTCCCGAATCCCCGCTGCTTCGGAACCGCGCAACTAAGCGGCTTTCCCAGCGCTGGGGAAACGCAGACGATTAATTACAGCTTAGAGAGGCTGGAATAGATGCGGCGGCCGGGAGCGAAGGCGGCCCGAACGGGGCGAGCTGGTGCTGGCCCGGGCCAGCCCGCCGGTGGCGAGCGGCCAATGTTTACTGACCCCTGGCCGGGTCACTTTCGATAGCGGCCGGAGCCAAGGGCCGCTCCAGGGAGCGCCGCGGGGCATGTCGCGGGAGGTGAGCGGCTCCCCAGGCCGGGTGCCCCCGGGCCCCATGGCGCTCGGACAGGCAGCGAGCACGCTACGGGGAGACGGCCAGGGCTCGCCCCCGCTCTGCCCAGGGCATCCCCCGACGAGGCCCGGGGCGGCGGTGGCCGCAGGGACAGCCGTGGGCACGGCGGGCGGGGAAGCCCCGGCTAGAAACCCCCCGGTATCCCGGCCAGGGAGCGAGTGAGACACGGGCACCCGCACGGGCAGGGAGACAGAGGCTGGGGCCACCCCTCCGCACCCCATCGCTGTCCCCCGGGGCACACCCTGCAGGGAGTCCCGCTGCTTCCAGCTTCGGGCAGCCGAAGGCAGGAGGGGAAAGGGAAGGGAAACCCCATTAGCGAAAAAGGGGCAAAGAAAGGCGGACAGCGCTTACTTCTCGTGCCTGGCGTTCTCTTGGATGGCGCTCAGCACCCCCGGGGGCGCGGGGAGGACGCCCTGCTGGAGCCGGCATGTGGCCAGGTGCCGGTGATGCTCGTCCTGCAGGCAGGCATTTTCGTGGTACAACTTGGCCACTTGCTGCTCCAGCTCGTCTATCCTCCGCTTCTGCTTCTCCAGCAGCTCCTGCTGCGTCTCGATAATCTTGTTCAGCTCCTTCAGGTACTCGGCCGCCTTGCTGGGGTTCTCGGTGGGGCTCTCCATGGCCTCCCCGCACCTCCGCGGCGCGGGGGGAGCAGGCGCCGGCCAGAGCTCTCCGCTGGCAACTTAAGCGAGAGGGGAGGAATAAATAGCCCGGCGGAAAGCGGCGCCCCGCGGCCCCGCGCGTCCCTCCTAGAGCCGCGGCTGCCCGGGCGGGCGGCGGCCCCGCGCCGCCATTGCCATTGCTGCCGCTCGGCCCCCGCCGCCCAGCGAGGGCAGGGCCGCCCGGAGAGGCCGGGGGGAGCCGGAGCCGCCGCCGGAGCCGCCCGGAACCGCCCGGGCCCCGCC
>PYHW01009353.1:523168-536684 GCA_013186435.1 Turdus rufiventris | reverse complement strand
CGGCCGCTCCTCCGGGGGGCTGGCGGGGGGTCGGCGAGCGCCCCATCCGCGCACCGCATCCCCGGCTCTGCATCCCGTCGCAGCATCCCATCCCCGCATCCCGTGTCCAGCATCCCGTGCCCGTGCCCCATCCCCGTGCGGTTCCGGCCCCGTTCCCCGCGGCGGGGAGAGCCCCGGTAGAGGTGCGGGAGAGCTCTTGGGAGCGAGGCCCCGGGGCGGCGCGGGGAGCAGTGCGCTGTGCGCGGAGGCGGGGGGGGGACCCGGCCTGCGAGACCGGAGCTGTCCCTGCTACATCTGGGCAGCGGGGGTGGCCCCCCGAGCGCGGGCGCTCCAGCAGCTCGCCCCAAGTCAGGTAGCTGAGCCCTCCGCCTCTCCCGTCAGCGTGCCTGGCGTTAAAACCTCTGTCGGTGAAATACTGCTTCCCGCTAAGGCTGCATCAAGCCAAGAAAAGTTGCTGAGGTTTTGGGTCGTGTATCATCCCAAGTGTGTGTTGGGACTGCTTGTTAGAACCGGGAGTAGGAAAGGGAAACGGGGAGATTCTGCAGGAAGAAGATAGGAAGCTGAAGACGTGCTGTTCTCCTCCCTTCCTCTTTATGCCTCCTTATAGTTTTTTTCTATTTTTTCTACGTCTTCTCTCCACCTTTCCACTTTCAAGTTTACAACTAATACAATTTTTTTTAGAGGGACTGTTCTGCTGTCACTGACACCCCGACCCTTCGTGGTGGAGTCAACTCTTTCTCATCTTTGCCGGGATGCGCCTTCGCTTCAGGAGAGCGGCCGAGGGGCGAGGGAACCCGCCGCTGGCGAGGGTTGTGCCCATCAGTGCCCGGCAGCTTTAGGAACCGAGCTCCCAGGTGCGGGCTGCCTGTCCCAGCTTCCTTTCTGCCTCTCGCAGTCACCAGGGGGAAAAGGGGAGTGAGGGGAAGGTGCAACCACAGCCAGACCCGGCTGGCAGTTTCCAGGGGCATCCTGGCTTTAGGCAGAAATAAGTAATTGGCAAAACTGTTACTTTTGCTCTGACACTGGTGCAGCAAAGAGCTTTTGTGAGTGTCGAGGTGACTGAAGCATTAAATACTAATTTCCAGTCCTAGTGGGGATCCTGACTTCACAGACGCGTCTTTGGCCGCTCTCTGAAGAGACCAAGCTTCCTTCCCAGGAACTTGATTAGTATTTTGCATTAGAATTCTTGAAAAGACTTTTTTATTTCCCGAATACTGTTCGTTCAGAATGTATTTTCTAAAGTGCACTTTACTCTGCTCTGTGTGGAAAGAAATGCTCATCACGACATCTCACTGAGGAAACCTGCACAGTAGCAGGCAGCCACAGTATTTGCCAGGGGTTAAATCAATAAATAAAGCAAGCGAACTTGCTTCTTATACGCAAAATAAAATGCAAAGTAAGACACTCAAAACTGATTAAAGTATGCGCAGATAATAAAAGCTTATTGAGCATTTCACAGCAAGGACAGTGGGAGCAGAGCAGCACAGCTCCTACAGAGAGGATCTGTTTAAAGCATCCCTTTTTAGGCAGAAATCCCCGAGCTGCCGGAACCCATCAACGCTGCTGAGGGAGGCAGGAGCCGCCTTAAGGGTGACTTTCCTTTCTTTTGGCTCTTGCAGGGAAAGCCTCCATTCCCGCAGGGAGAGCCTCGCCTCGCCCAGCTCCCAGCGCGCTGGGTGAGCAAATCAAACCTGCTCTCCACAGGAAAACATGAATTAGCCCGAAAAATACTTTGAACCTCGGACATGCCCTGGGGTTGGCATGCACCGTGCTTCTGCTGTGTTCTGGGTGTTGCTGCTGCTCAGCACTGAAAGAGGAAGGAGGGCTCTGTGTCCCAGGGATCGTCTATGCCCCTCCAAAAGCCTGCGTGCTCCATCAGGCTCCGTGAATGAGCAAGGAGAGGTAAACTTCGAAGATAAGCATATTCATGAAATCGATAATTTATTAAATCTCTGTGTACAGATTGTAAAAGCAGACCCAGCTTGTTCAGATCTGCTCAGTTAGAAAATTAAGTGACATCAAGCCTAACCTTTTAAAATATGAAAATCACCAAAATAGCATCCTTATTACTTGCTAACATCCTATCTCAGACTGTCCCTTTCCATAAACTACGCAGCACATGGTTAATTCTTGCCTGGGAAAGTGCCAGGGAAGATTTAAATATGAAAGGGAATGTTGTTCATTCAGTAAGTAGGATTCTCTTACTCATTTATTATTGGCAAGAGATAAATCACAGAGAGGTTGGGGCTGGAAGGGACCTCTGGAGGTCATCCAGTCCAACTCCCCTGCGGAAGTACCCTGTTACCCTTTGGAAAAACCTTAAAGTGTCTCGAGTTTTGGTGTTTTCTGGCAAATCAATACCCTGCAGAGGATCCTTTTTGAGTGTTCAGAATCTGGTCCAGGCTCAGAGTCACATCCCTGGTGCTCACATGCTCATGTGCTGTTTGATGCACACAAGAGATCAGGCACAGTCCTGGCAGAGCTCGAGGAGGGTTTGGACAAGGCTCTCAGGGATGCTCAGGGTAGGATTGTTGGGGTGTCTATGCAGGGCCAGGGGTTGGCTGGGATGATCCCTGAAGATCATCCTAGTCTGTGTTTGCCTATCCTGTTCTGAGAGCCTGGTTCTTGCACTGGCTGCCTAACTTGGGTGGTTTGTCAGAGTTAAATTTATTTTCTGTGTAGAGGGCAAGCATGAAATGTCACTGTTTCAGAAATGGTTTGGTGTGGCTAATAATGCCATGGGTGAGCAAACAGGTGAAATTTATTTTTTTTAAAGGAAGATAAGACCAGGAAAAAGCCTGTGATAGATATTTTTCTATGTAAAATTAATTAGGTCAGTGTAATATATAAAAACAAGAATCCAGAAGTCATGCAGGGATTTGTGCTCAATCTTAACTCTGCCCTCCATTTCTCTCTTTTAAAATTCTCTTGGAAGCCATTTCTTTCTAGGTTGCATTTCTCTCTCAGTTCTCCCCCAGCCCCCTTAAATCTCTGCCTCACTTCTTGGTTTTGCTGCTGTGTTTAGACACTAAGGAATTTTATCCTGCTATTCAAGTTTATCTTGTTGTTAGAATTTATATGTAGGTCACAGAGCTCACAAATGGGTTGGATCGGAGGGACCTCAAAGCCCATCCAGTGCCACCCCTGCCACGGCAGGGACACCTTCCACTGTCCCAGGCTGCTCCAAGCCCTGTCCAACCTTGAACAGGCCTTGGACACTGCCAGGGATCCAGGGGCAGCCACAGCTGCTCTGGACACCCTGAGCCAGGGCCTGCCCACCCTCCCAGCTGGGAATTCCCTCCTAACATCTCACTCAATGTCTCTCAGTGTCAGGTCTGAGCGCCTTTCACACCCTGTACCCCACCTGTGTGTCCCCTCCTTGTGTCCTGAGGCAGGACAAATGTTCTACTCCAGTTCTGTGTGCTCACCACACACCCAGCAGTGCATGCTCCTCTCCAGTGGATCAGCTGGATCGTACCAGAAAAACAACATTCTGGGGGGCCCATTTGCTACACTCTTTCCTGGGAGAAAGAAGGAATTAGGAATCTCACTGCTGACCAGGACCATGGCCCCATAAACCAATAACGCCTGTGAGATGAGACCAGACTCTGAGGTATTGAATGAGAAAAATGAGAAAACACAGCCATAAAGACCTGAAATCTTTTAGAAACTGTGATGTTTCTGGTTTTTTCCCTCTCCTGGTTAAACATAACCCATTTTTAAGACCTGACATCTTATTTCTCTCAACAGTTTTTTGATTTCTACTTAAAGGCATGAAACTTCCTCATGCGTTTTCCTACCACAAATCTTTTCCATGATAATCTCTTGTGAAATACGATCTTATTGCACTTTTTTTCTTAGTTAAATGAAGTATATTTAGACTTGATCTATGTTCCTCGACCCCTGCTCTAAAAAGGGAGAATACCTAACCCACTCTCAGGAGACTCCTGGCTTGCGCTACCCTACAGTGCCTGTCTGGCTCTGATGGCACTTGGAGAATTAGGCTGTTCTCATCCTGGCCAGCTCCTGAAGTATTTTAAATACCCCAAGCTAAGCATGGTAAAATTACAGGCCATATTTTAAGGTATCTCCACAATGCAGTAGAAAGTTCAATTTTAATTTTCTGAGTCCTATCCAGAGCAGAGCGATCATTACCATTTGTAGGAATTGCCTTTTGATTTATGAAAGAAATGATAAATTGGCTCCTCCAGGTTCTGTAGCTGAATCTGGAGGCTGGCCTGCAGTGTGGTCCAGAACTAATCCATCCAAGTATGCAATTTTAACCATTTAAGCCTTCATTCTAATGAGTCTTTCATAAAAGGTTTCCTTTGAACTTCTGTTGTTTTCTGTGATTTCTGCTTCTCTGTCTTGTTTTGGTCAGTGATATCAGGGAATGTTAGCAGGCAAAACCCAAATGTGTCTTCATGTGCAGAGTCCTTGGGAAAGGACTGTGTCCTTGTGTCCTGGAAAACAAAAGGCACAGTTAATGTCAGGTATCAAGCAACTCCAACATAAAAGTGATAATTTAACTGGGATAAATAATAATGATATCAGTATATCCCTAATATAAAAGGGACAAATGAGCAAGGAATACTTTGCTTCATTAGGGAAAGAGGAAAATTCAGTGCTTGGTTTTAAAGGAGTGGGTGTGCTGGTTACAGAGCTGGCTGCCAGCTGTCTTTGGAGAGGGGGAAGTGGCAGGGTTAGAGTGACACCAAGGACAGGGCTTGCACAGAACTGATCCTCTGGGGCTCTCCAGAGAGAAATTCCAGAAAGAACAGAACAAATTTTGCTGTGAAAGTGGGAAGCAATTTTAAAGAAGGGAGTAAATGGAACTTAGGACTCTAATTTAGCAATAAATATAATGAAATTTGGAGTAGGGTATTAATTAAAGAAATTATTTTATAAATGGTGCAGAAAATTTTTTCTTGGTGCTTAGGCTGAGAGATCAAAGCCAAACCAGAATTGGAATCAAGGACACCTTTTATTAACACATCATATTTTAAGTTGTGGGATATACTGTGACTGAAGGAGAAGAGTTCATGCTGTGGTACCAAGTACCTGGGGCAAGAACAGAAAAATGCGAGAAGAAAACACTTCCCATCTGATAAAGATGAAAAGCAAAAACCACAACCTTGGCATGGGGGTAGGAAGCTGAATACTGAAAGAGGAAAGGAAACAAATAAACCTCTCATAAAATTATGCCTTCAGGAACTCCCTGAGAGCAAGGAGAAGTCACAATGCTAAAATAGCCAATTCCATGTCTCGTCACCACTCCTTGTGGTTCCATGATTTCATTGCAGTGGGCTGCTTTTGTGAGCTTATAAAGCAACAACATTTCAAATAGCAGCACTTCAGCAGAAAAAGAAAAACTCAAATCAAAGTTTTCATCAAGTCATTTTTTGACAAAAACTTCATAAGCAAATTTGCTCATGGAAAACTGTCAGAGGTTTTATGTGTGTTTTGTTGGGTTTTGTTTTAAAACATCATTTAAATAATTATTTACCTAGGCAGCCAGAGTCAAATTCACCCACTATTTTCCATTTAAGATGTTTTATTCCATTTTGATTCCATACATTTCCATTCTATTATTTTTTCTGTGCTTTAGTTGGTCAGAATCAGTTTTTCCATGCTTACCATATCCATGCTTAGACTGAATTATCTTGGCAAATTTCAGCAAACTCTGCTTTTCAGAACAAGATTATGAGGAAACATGAAAATCAGATCATAGTCTGTTCTTTTTTAAACATCCATGGGAACAGAAATTAGAGAAAGGTCAGACTAAGCAACTGTGATAAAGTACAAAGTCTTCAGACATATGGATTTATTTTCATAGAATCATAGGATATTTCAGAGAATATCCTGAGCTGAGAGGGATCCACAGGGATCATCCAGTCCTGGCTCTACACAGACTCCCCAGCAATCCCACCCTGTGCATCCCTGAGAGTCTTGTCCAAGTCTCTTGCCACAGGCATTTTAAGTTGGCCACCTCCACTGGTGAAAACCAAGGATTTTTATCATTAATTTCTTGTTCTCCTTTCACATCTGTACCTGGCACATTGCTTCCAAGAATGCCAGGAACAGAAAGTCACTTGGATGGCACAGTAACATTTTTTACATTAGGAAAATAATTCTGCCCTCCAAGAGAAGTTTCAAATAAATAAATAAATAAATAAATAAATAGATAGATAGATAGATAGATAGATAGATAGATAGATAGATAGAAGGCGAGACATACTGAAAAATCAGTACGTAATTATAACTCCAGTATGTATCTTGTTCATTCTATCTGAACCCAATGGAGAAAATCACAGGTTGAAAGCAGGGCACACCACACTGTGTGTGCCTTTGTCATCAAGAAAACTTGAAGGAAAAATATCCTGTTTTACTCATTTCAGATCAATTGCAGCATCCTATAAATCCTGTAGGCTTGGGTTCCCCTCTTTTCCTGCACCCAGACTCCCTTTTATTGGATATATTCCTATGGTTTTAAGGATGACATGGAGCATTTCACCTGCTTTTTCCAGTTGTGCAGCACGCCCAGGACTGCTGCACTATCTGCTGACAAGATCAGTGCACAAAAATAAAACATTTTACTGTATCGTGGCAGGTAGAAAAGGCCAATGTTAATTCAGGCAGCAATTATCTAAAACAGGGCATGAGCAAATAAAGTTGTGCTATGATTAAAGGGGTATATTTTTTATCCTGTGGTCATTAAGGTATATTTGTACTGGTGCAATTAGAGCAGCCCAGGTTTGCTCTGACTCACTGTATTTCATCAGTCTGCAGTTGCTCAGATTTCCATCATATCCTTTTTTTCCTGAGAGAAAACCAGTAATATATCACTCTATGTATATATATACATGTGTGAAGAGAAGGAGAAATAACATTTCATTATACAAAAGGAGGAGAAATCATGCCCCAGCTGTATTGCTGAGGGAAACTTAAGTTCTTTCATTTCATTTACAGCAAGGCTTAAAAATAGATCAGCAAATTCAGACTGGAAACTCTTCTATCCTTTTCCAAAAAAGAAAAGCACATCACAAAATGGACAAATCAATTCCAATTGCTTCTTGCCCAAAGAAACAGCACTAACCCTCAAGGTGTCTTAGGTAAAGATTCCAAATCAGGAATCAGCCTGAAAGTTTGTCACAGGGAATGACAAAGCACTGTGGCAGCAAAGTGCTCAGTGAACACTTTTGTGGGGGATTACAGACTGGCACAGGAACAGCTTTTCTAAGACAAAGGATCTTCCAGAACTGATCCTGTCAATGAGTAGCTGACGGCAAAAGCAACTTAATTCACTCAAAAGATAAATTGGAATTCTACTCGAAAGGACAAGTGAAAAGGAGAAGTGCTGCTGCTACAAAGAAGGGATGGAGATGTAAGTTCTGAAAATGCAGTATGGAGAGAAGGAGCTACATTTTTCATAAGTCTGTGCATGTTACTTTGTCAAAATTAATCCAGGTCGTTTATCCAGAGGAGAATAATGATCTGAACCAGCCCTGAGAGCAGCAATGTGTTAATCAGCTGTTCAGAGGTTTCCCCTTGGGCAGGGTCTTGGAACACAAGGAGAAACTCCATATCAAACAAGTCCTTAGTACAAATGACAAATGTAGTTTATTCCCAGTCCCTTGGCAGGGATTGAGGATTCAGACTTGTCAAAAACAGGGAGTGGGCTAACTGGGAGCTGGTGACAGCTCTCCTGATCCCCAGCTCTCCAAAGGAACTTGCTCCAGGAGATTTCCCAGCAATCCCAGGAGATAAATGCTGTGCTCAGGCTCCTCAGTTGCTGGGTTTGGTGAGGTTTGTGCTGCTCTGGAGCCTTGAAGGACATCCCTGAGAGGTCGCACACAGTGAGATGAGAGCACAGAAGTGCAGGGCCTGGGTGGCACTGAGCATCCTGAGGCAAAGTGTCTGTTTGCAAAACCCAGGGCAGCAAAGGCTCATAAGGACACAGATATCAGGGAAGAAGGAGGTGGTATCCATCTGTGTTTTCAGCCAGGACCAAACCCCAGCACAATCTGCAGGATCTGACATGGGGGAGATCCCTCCCTTCACGTGTGGATCATGTGTTTGTGACACTCCAGGGCTCAACCCCAAAGGGAGGACTTGGATTGAAGACGTGTCTTAGCTTTTAAAACCTCTGCCCAACTCTTCTGAATGGTCATTGATTCAGTTTTCTTCATAAGAGTTTTGATCCTCAACCTGCTCAGGACACTTTCTCTGAATTGACAACAAACTGAATTTCTATCTTCAGAAATGCCTTCTTAGCAGAGAAGATGCAGTTTAAATTATGTGATAATTCTTATCCATCCCCACACAGAAAAGCTAATCCTGATCCCCATGTTAAGTATTTTATTGTATTGTATTGTATTCCATTGTCCCATGTAATCAAGAAGTATCCTCTGTATCTTGAATTAATTCATGTGAGTAGTTCTTTACTGAAGCACACAAGTGGCACTAATCAAATACTTTGGGGTGAGTGATCTTGAAACCTATCTTTGAGGAATTCTATGGCAGGGCTGGGAATTGGAACTTGGTTTTGCCTGTCAGTGATCCTGCATTTAAAAATCTCTCACTGCACTTACTTGCTGAATTACTACAAGAGAAAGATGCATTATTAATGTTTGGCACTGCCTTTCACCTGAAAAAGTATTTTCCAAAAAGGAATGTAAAGAGAAGATCTCATAATTGTGTTTGTATTACTGAGATCTGTTGAGGAACATAGTTCTGCCATTACTTCAATGTGTGGCCTGGAAAGACTCTTTCACATTGCAAAAAAATCAGTTTGCAGCTACGTTTTCTCAAAACCTGGCTGTCAAAAAGTCATCCCTGTGTCATTTCTGTGTTTGATGCTAGCTATAAGTTGACAGTTGAAATAGATCTCGAGGAATTTTTGGTGCAGAATGAAATAAACACATCCTTGGGGGGAAAAAGGGCTTTCAAAAAGGTGTAGCTACGACTGCGAGCAGGTTTCAACTCATTCCTTTTTGGCTTCTATTATTGTCTGCTTTTTCCCCTTTAATCTCCCAGAATTTCTGCCACTGCCTTTGCCACACTTGCTACAAGGGCAAGCGTGGAGCGTTTACCCAAAACAAACAGGCTCCAAAGCAAAAGCAGAGCTCAGGAAATCCCACAGGCCTTTGCCTGGGTGTTCATTCCCATTTCAGAGAGCTCCTGACAAAAAGGGATGTGTCTCTGTCATATTCCAACTCAGAAGTGAAGCAGACAAAGCCCTCGTTCTGCTTGCTGCAACCACAGCTGCAACCTGACAAGAGATTATTTTTACCCCTTTATTTTTTTTTCCTTCCTTTCCTTCCCTCTCTCCTTCTTCCCTTCCTTCTTCTTTCCCTTCTTTCCTTCTCCCCTTTTCTCTTCCCCTTTTTTTAAATTTTTAATCTTCCCTTTTATTTTGCATCAGAAAAATGCTGATAGCATTATTCCTTAAGGTTGCACTTCAGAGCAATTAGAGAATCTTGTGAACTCAAGGTCAGCAAAACTGTAATTCAGACACTCTACTCCTCATTTTGCTCGGTTTGGTGTAAAATTAGGAACAATTCTTGACAAGGTCTGCACATCCACAGCATTCCTCCTCAGCTGATTTCAGGGAATGTGCTGCTTGGTGAAACATTGCGTATCAGCTCTCTCAGAATCCAACTGGCAAAGAAAACAGGTCCTTGTTATGCAAAATCCTTATTTGTAAACAATGTTCTGCCTTTAAATTGATTTTAATGCTTTGCCTTGGAGTGCTCCTGCACTGATTTCCCCAACAGAATCCACCACCAGGGCCATCTGGTGGCAGCAGCACATTGAATCTGCACAAAACCTGTTAGGGAATGATCCCAGGGTAAATTTCTAGCAGAATGCAAAGGGATCTAACCCTGCACTTCTCTTAAGGAGATATGTGCTATAACACACTCTAGGCTGGAAAAATTCCCACAGACTTGGAGGGAAAATAGAATTTGTTCCATGGCTGTCGTCCCAAGATAAATGTCAGTACAGACACTAGAATGTAATAACTTTCTATTTTATATTAAAAATTAAAATCGTTTGCCTTCCTGTCCCTGTTCCTGAGCTGTCTCCATTCAAAGATTTTTGCTAATGGACTCCTCAATGCTCTCTTGTAGGGAGAAACATCTTTTCCTTACTGAAGGGAAAACACCCAGGACTGCATTGCACTGGTGAGTGCTGTAGAAGGGCTCATTTGGTACCCACAGCTTATTACAGATATCCCAAACCTTCAGGTTTCAAGACTTCAATAAATTTCATAATTGAACCATCATTACTATTACAATTATGAAAAGGTGAAAAATCCTATGGGAGAACTATTTGAGATTCAGCCTCTCAAGGTAAATTTAAGACTTTTTTCCTCCTGGAGATGTTTTCCTGGGGTATTTTGGCCTGTGTCTCTGCATATCTGGCACTTGAGTTTCCTGCAGTGATGCAAATTTGTGGTGGTATTGCTGGGGCGGATCTCAGACACAAGTCCCACGTTCTTTTCTTAGCACTTGAGGAGGTGCTCAGGCTGGGGCAGACAGATGCTGGCAGCATTTCATCTGTTACCAAATCCTTTCAGGAGGAGAGCTCTGAATAATCAGGCAGATTCACTTTTTCCGTTGTGTCTGGATGTCAGGTCTTGAGGCAGATTTGCTGACTAAGGAGCAGAGTTTGGTGTTGGGTTACAGCTTCCAAAGGGGCTGCTTCTGCCCTGTGAATACACAAACACCCCTAAAATCGTCCCAGCAAAGCACTTTGGGTAACTAAATAATGCCCCGTTAAAGATAACCTCATTTTGGATTAAAAACATCCTATTCTAGCTGGAAACATTTGGGTCTGCAGAGCCAGCATTCAGAGTGTTGTTTCCTCAAGCAGCTTTTCCTATGGCAGAGTGGCTACTGCTGTCACACCCAGCTGTGTCACTTGCTCTGTGTCTGTCCCTGCACTACACAGGGGTCCCAGCCATGGGCCTGGTTCTCTGAAGCCATCTGAGTTCCCAGGGCTGACTCAACACCTGCAGCTTCTGTGCCACACCAGAAATTCACCCCATCCCACCAATCTGGCACTGAGGGGAGCAGGGGACCCCTTCCACCCATGGCCATCCCAGGATTCTGTTCCCAACTGCTCAGGATAATGTGCAGTTGTCTCCCAGACTGTCAGCTGTGTGCTGTGCCTGAACTCATCCCTAGCTGATATAAACTTCCAACTTTCCATACTGTGGTCCAAAGCAAAAGTGGCTCAGAACATTTGTGTCTGGCCCCAAGAGCATGAAAGGAAATAGAAGTGACCTCCAGTATTTTGTGGAAAACTGAAGGTGCAAACTATTTCTTAGTCTTATGCTTTTATGGATCTAAAACAAGCAAAAAAGGATGATCATGGACAAGTGTGCTGTAAAGGATAATAAGCAATCTATGAAAAGGATCAGAAACCCCTCTTAGATAAAGCCTCTTTCAGTTGCTGAAACAACAGCAAGGGATGAAGTTATCCCTCGATGCCTCAACAAGTACCTGTTGTGTTCTGTGAATCACCCTGTTATTTCCACATGTAGAATGTCCAATTCCAGTGCAGTGATAAGTGAGAGGGAGGAGAGCACACGAAGCTGAATCATTCACAGACGTAAGTGCCAATAGGTACTGTCAAGTGCAGAGAGTGTGATCAACAGCCCCACAGCAGGGCTGGGGCTGGGGAGGGTCTCCTTGTGGGGTACCTGCTACAGAAAAAAATCTCTCAGCCCTCTTGGCTCAACTCCTCACCCTGGGCACCCTGACAGGGCCATGAGGGAAACGTCCCGCTGCTGGAATCTCGCCTGGGGCAGGGAGGGAGCGGGGAGGTGGCACTGGAATCCACCCCAGTTCTGGTCCTGCACCCACCCAGCCTTGGCTACATCTTCCCCCACTCAAATCACAGTCATGGAAGCCTGGGAAGGACCTCCAAGATCACCATGTGCAACCTTTGACTGCATATCTCCATGCCCACTGAATCACACCATGAAGTGCCACATCCATTAGTTTGTGGGTTTGGTCCGTTCCCATAACAAGGTGAAGCCATCATTTATGTGCAGCCTTGATTTTCTGAGCTGAGAAAGCTGAGAAAGTCATAATGCTGCAAGAAGTACAGGATTTGCACAGCACTGATGAGAATGCCTGTGGACAATGAGCACCAGCACTAATATTGAGGGATAGAGCAGGAAGGGTGAAATCCAGAGAAAAGAACATGTGTAAACATTAGGACAACACAAGGAAATTCCAGCATATGCTACTGAGGCTTAAGTTTTGGAAAACTTGAAAGTTTTGAAAGATTTCCCTAAGTGAGTGTTGAAACCCAAAAACCTGGGATTTTTGAGCTTTCTGTGCCTTCTGACACTGACCCCCTAGAGAACACCGCTTTTGACTTGAGGCCTTGGAGAAGGCTTCCAAATTTGAGTGATACTGTTAAGAGTCATGGATGTGTAGTTAAAATAGAAGTGTGTGATTTCACATGGTGAAAGGTTTTAAATTTGAAGGTTTTTATAAAGCGGTAATAGGTATGAGACAAGATGGAGGATTTTGGGTGGTATCTCTTTTGGTGCTCATCTTCCTTCTTCATCATGCTTTCAGGTGGTAGTGTTTGGTTGGACAGTGCTGCACTGCAGGTCACAGGAGTTTGGTTATTGGGTTAAAAGTATAAATAATATAGGTGTTAATTCTCTATTAGACTCCTTAGCTTTAAAAGACCTTGTAACTAGCTTGATTCACCTCCATTTTTCTGGGTTTTAGCTGGTGGCTAGAAGTGTTGCTGAACTTTCTGTACTTGAAATAAGATTTAATAAACAACCAAGCCTGAACAGGAGAAAATCCATTTTCTCTGTGTCTTTTAATCCTGCCTCTGAGTGAAAACAGAAGAAACTCCAGACAAACCACTAATTAAGTGGTGCAAAACACCACCCCGTTACAGGTGAGAATCCAGAGCTTCAGGGCTGACATCCTATGAGATCACTGAGCCATTAAACTCTTCCTGTGGAGAGAGAATTCCCTGGCTGCAGCAACCTCACCTGCCACTCCTGACACCTTGGAGCAGCGGGGCAGGGAGCCCTGTCCTCATACCCTGAGTGGAGAGCCCACTTTCTGTGTACCGCTGTTCCCAGCTGTGCTGTTGGCGGGGACACCTCAATTACAGTAATTTCACCATTATAAGCCGCACCGAGTATAAAACGCACTCCCGGGTGTTGGCAACTTTTTGTTCTTTTGTCCATATATAAGCCGCACCTGATTATAAGCCTCACGTTACAATACAGGGTGTGATTAAAGGTATCTGTTCTATCACCATCTGTTGAGGGTGGGGGCAGTAATCCTTATCTCTGCGGGAGATATTCTGCTGTGGGCCATTGTTCTTTATCTTTTCACAACTGCAGCCTTCCTCCAGAGAGTTATTTTCTGCTAATGGCCTGTGGAGTCCCACTGTGTGACTGATAAAATTACTTCATCCCATTAGAAGTTGCTCCAGCCAGGGGGAAGAGCCCAACATTTCTTACTAAAAT
>PYHW01009353.1:505839-522988 GCA_013186435.1 Turdus rufiventris | reverse complement strand
CTAATTCCCATATTTTTGCCTGAAAGCCCCTTGATTTCAAAATTATAATAATTTGGAGGGAGGGGGTTTACATTCTCCATTTCAAAGACAAGCTCCTGCCTTTCTCAGCAGACACCTGTCCTCCAAACTGAAACAGCAACTTTTCGTTCTTTGTCCATATATAAGCCACATCTGATTGTAAGCCGCACTTTGGGTTCGGACCAAAATTTTAGACAAAATGGTGCGGCTTTTATTCGTGAAATTACTGTACTTCTGGAGTGGCTCCCTGGGAGTGCTTGGAGCAGCAGCAGAGCTGGTGGAGCAGAGTTTAACAGTCCCAGCTGTTCTGTGCCTCCCCATCACTGATTAAAGTCTCAGGACTTCCCCTTCTGCTGCCTCTGCTTGTCCTCAGCAGCAGAGAATCTCCAAGCCCTGCCAGAACAGCGCTGACCTTTTCTGGGATGGAACCTCTGGTTTTTAACATGGCATTTTGTCCCTGCTGATCCTGGGAAGAGTTGCTGATCCTGTCATGCAGGAGCTGCTTCAGGACACACACACATTCTAGCAAGGCTGAAACAATAAATTATTGGGCTTCGGAAGCTGTCTGTTCAGAGGCCTCAGTTCTGCTATAAATAGTTCCACAGCTGACCCTTCCTCAGCCTCAATATCTGCTGTATGGATGCACTCCTATATCCATACAATATCCATAGCAATTCCAAGGAATTGGAAATCACATCTTAATTCTTATTTTAAAAATCATCCCTACAGGAACTCTTACACCTTTTTAAAAGCATGAGACTGTGGCTTTTTGCAGAATAGTTCCTCTACGTGTTGTAAGCAGTGAATGTCTTAGGGTGGGAATCTAATATTTTTGTGTTTTTTATTAGGGGAAAAGGCAAGATTCTGAGAGTCATTAAATTTTGTATGTATGATATATATGAATAATTTTACCTAAATCACCTCACAATCACAGCAAACGAATTTGTTGTATTGTGCAGTTTGACACAGTAAGGTAAAAAATACTTTTACCTAAGCAGCATTTCTCAGAATTTCAACAAAGCAGTAAATCTTAAACAATCTGTTTTTTTTCAGTGGATATTTTCAAGGGCTCCACTGTGGCAGGAATTGCTAATGTTATGGATCGATATGCGCTAACATTACTCATGCAATGTGCTTCTTAAAACGTAATTTAACATAATGGAAATCTCCTAGAAAGGTGGATATTAATTTTCAAAAAACTCTGATCATCCATTTAAATTAAATGCACACCAGTTCATTCCTCAACGCATAATGCAAACTTCTATTTGGAAGACAAATGTCATAATTTACACAGTGCAGAGATCCTCAGCTAATGTAACACCTCTGTTTCAGGCAGCAGTAAAACTGTCTTAATTAAGGAAATGCCAACAGATTAAAACGTTCTTATGGTTCATAAAATATTTTAGAGGGTGGCTTGGCAGCATTAGTACAAATGTTGTGAGGCCTGGTGTGTTTGAAGCTTATGCTCTGTACTTAAATTAAATTTAAAAAAAGATGCTGTGAACCATGGAAAAAGATGGCACTGTCCCATTTCTATTGCCATATGTTGATGAATGTAGGTATTGTGATTATTTAGGGGCTACAGAGTAGGTTCCTATATGGCCACGTGTCGTGGGTCATCACTGAGTTTCTGTTGTGCTTCTATAGCCCCAGGTAAGTTCCAGCCACTGAAGGAGCAACAGCAAAAAATCATCTAAAGGTAAGGAAGATAAAAGGAGTTGAGAGAGGGCTGGGTGAAAGGAAGAAAAATTTACTATAAGAAGGAAAAACTTTCCTTCAGTTCAGAGTGCACAGATAAAGAATGAGGGGTTTGCAGGAGATGAATCCACAGCACCTGGCCTGACTGTAAATAATATATAATCACATGGGCCAAACTAATTTCATTTAAGCCACAGCTGGTAGCAAAAATTCTACATAACTGGGGGCTGTTGCAATCAGCACTGAAGTTTTGAGTGAGCAAATCAATTAATTATGCATTGATTTTCCCAGGCATGTTTGCTCCAGTAGTGCACAACTGCGAGTTTGGCTCTGGAGTGCTGAAACATCTGTTGAATATTTACATCCAGCTCCTGAACACAAGCTCAGTGGTTCCTTTCTGGCTCGAGGCAGAGAAGAGAACAGCTGTTTGCAAAAAGCCACACAATCAAAACGTACCTGCAGAGAATGCTGGGTTCCAGCATGGCCCAAGGGAGAGAAGGCACCTTGTCTGTTTGCAATTAGGCTGAAGAATCATAATAGGTGCATGTATTAATTGCATAGAACAAAACAGAGAGAAGGGAAATATGGGGTTTTTTTAATGAATTAATGCTGGATGTTGCTGACTAGAAGCAGAAAGTAAGCAGAGATAAGTTTTCCTTCTTATTTCTGCACCTTACAGGAAAATCTGTCTGCACTTACCTATAAACTCATACACGGAGTTCTGTGTTCTTTGAATATAATCCTGTAAGAAACACAGTTCCCTTTTGCACTGAATCTGTCAAGTCTCATTGATTTCAGCAGTTCCTGAGGAAATCCAGATCCTTGCTAGGCACAAAGTGAGCCCTGTACCTAAAGCATGGGGCTGGAACTTGAGTACAGAGTTGCTGGAATAACTACCTGAGAAGTAGCTAAAGCTAAGGGAAGCAAGTAAAAACATAATTTAATGGGAAGTGGTGACTGAATAGGGATAAAATAAAGAAGTTAAAACTGATGTGATGTTGGAAAATGAGACTTTCTAGTTAGGATTCAAATATATGTTACATGGAGATTTAATGAAGTTTATGCCATGGCAGTGCTACATAAATCTAGAGCAGAAGACAGATTTAATCCCATTTAATATTTGTCAGGGATTTAATGTAGTAGATAATATAACAAGCACTATTAGACCTGGCATTACAATTACAGCAATTTCATGACTATAAGGCGCACAAGATTATAAGGTGTACCTCTGGGAGCTGGCAAATTTCGCAACTTTGTCCATTATATAAGGCACACCAGGCTATAAGGCGCAATTTTTTTTGCAGTGAGGAGCTGCGCCGCACCTAACAAAGTAACGAATTAGTAACAGAATCACGCAATGGCAGGGTTTACTGGCAGGTGCTCAATTTGCAAACATTTTTCACAGATTGGCGTAGTCTTTAAACGCAGCCCCAGGTGCCCTCCCCATGCTGCAGCTCGTGGCAGTCTGGGGTGGCTCAGGGCTGCCTGCGCTCCGGGCTGGCTTGGGGTGGCTGCAACTCACAGCTTCTGTGGCCACCCTCTCCCTCCCTCCCCGTGCAGCTCACGCCGGGCTGGCAGTGGTGGCTCCCTCTCTCCCCGCACGGCTCACATGGGACTGGCACCGCTTGCCTCTCTCCCCACGCGGCGGCCAGGGCCGGCGCTGGCTCCCTCCCTCCCCACACGGTTCCTGCTGGCCGTGGCCACCCACTCTCGCCCCACCATTGCGACTCGGCGCTCCCGCGGCACTGCCCCTCCATTGTGGCTCACACTTCCGGGTTGGCAAATTTCACAACTTTGTCCATTATATAAGGTGCACCAGACTATAAGGTGCACTTCGTGTTCATGGGAAAATTTTAGTCAAAAGGGTGCGCCTTATAGTCATGAAATTACTGTACCCATTTTTACCAAGTTCCAAGCCTGTGGCTGCAGGCAGAGCTTTGCCTGAGACAGGACTCCATGGCTGTGCTCGTGTTTCTGTTCATGGATCCCATTCAGGCTCTGGAGCTGCCCTGGGTTTCTCAGCTCCTCTTTCCATGCACTCTAAACCAGCTTTGCTCCCTCCCTGCAGAGATGGCCACTGAAAATGCTGGAAAAGGAATATTTCTATAACCTTCCTTTTCACAGAAATTGGCTAATTTGACCTGCTGGCTCTGTATGTTTTTATTATTCAAGAGCAGAATGTCATCATCAACCTCCTTAGAGTCAAACAGCTGCTGCCAAAACCAACTCCCTTTGCTAAGATACTGATACACCCTGAGCCTGCAGCCCACTTCAGTCAGACTCTCCAAACTGTTAGCTCAGCGAATGCCTGTCTTCCACTTGTACATTTTATTTTCTTGTGTCATCCCAGCTTTCAGGCTTGGCTGAACAAAGGCAAGATAAATAAAAAAAGGTTTGAGCTCTGCAAATGCACGGAAACTTTTTCACACCCAAGAACTTGGGATGGATAAGGCATCACTGAAATTCAGAGTAATTTATATTCTTTGGTTGATGTTTGAGGCCTTTTTGTGCAGTCTGTAGCAATTACTGCTCCACTGCAGATGGAAACTGCTTTTTAAGAGCACCCTCCTGCTCTGTCCTCAAAAATTTAGAGTTTCTGGGTCATTATAATCATCTCTGTGGCAATTAAATTCTGGAAATTCAGATACTTGGTTGTTGGTTTTTTGTAATTTTTTAAATACAGTAGTTCTCCATTAATTAATTTAAAAAGAATAATTAATTCTTCAATGTTTGTTATTCTCTTGTTTAAAACTTTTTAGCTGTCAGAGCTGAAAGAACACTTGGTGATTGCTGATCCTGAAGAGCACTAAGAAGGGTACATTTCATGGCTGAAGTTGGTGCCTTCAGTGCCGTTTATTTGAGTATGCACATGTGTAACATGAATTTCCAACATTGGCCAACTCATAAAACTTCTGTTGTTTTCACTTGCAAAAGTTGGGTTCGAGACATTTTCATGTGTTTTGTGGCCACTCATCAGGTGATGTTTTCTGTCTAACAATGGAAGGAAGTGAAATAAAAGATGTGTTATCATTAACTAGGAGTGTTTGCGAAATTCCTGCCAGGTTTCATAGGACGATAAATTATACCCAGACTGTCCAAGCCTGCATTTTCCACTGAGGGGCTATCAGCATCCCAGGAAAAGTGAAACTATTGCTATTTGTTAAAAGTCCACCCACATTTGTGTTAGTCCTTTCTCCAGAGATGTAACTCTGCCTTCCCAGGATGTGCAGTTCTATAAGAGGCAAAGTCAGACACAGAAAAGCTAATTCCTCCTCTCAGGACAAGAAACCCTTGGTAGGGCACAGGGAAGCCCACTTTTCCTGTTTTTTTAGAGAAGAAGAAGATGGAATGTTGCTTTCCTCTCTGTCTGGGAACACGTTGAACACAGTATCTGCAGAGGAAGGATGTTCTGAGTCTCAGGGTGCCTGGGGTCAAGTCCCCAGGGCTTCCTGAGTGAGGAGCAAACAAAGCAAATGTTATTTCCCTTCTGGAGCAGGGCACTGGGGCTCAGCAGAGATGCCCAGGTAGGGGCAGCTCTCCAGGATGTCCCTGTGGCTGTGGCAGGGCCAGGCTGCGTCCTGCTCCCTGCTGCTGCTCAAGGATGAGGCTCCTGCAGAGCTGTCCGTGAGACCTCCACACTGAAGTTTTTCATTAAAACTACCTGGACAAAGAAAGGATTAATAATTCTGGAAACCCTTCAGACCTGTGGTGCTGCACTTGCTGCCCTTTCTCTGATTGCTGGTCTTGGCTTGCCCCAAGGGTCCCTTACATTTTTTACTTCAGCAATTTCTATCAGAATTTTCTGTTGAGCAGATGGGAAATGTCCCCCTTCTCTGGCTCCAAATCCATTACTTTTCCTCTGATCCCAAACATTTCCTTTCTTCTTCCCTTCAACAGGATGAAGCTCTGACTTTAATATTTTTCACAGTGACTGGGGTGGGAGGGAATGGGGGCATTCCCAAAGAATGATTTGGAATTTGGGTCAATTCTTTTTAAAGCAAAAAGATTCCATTTTAATTCACACCCTGAATTGAATCAGGATCTTGCCTGTGGCCCAAAGTACAGCATAACTATGACTAAACGTAGTCCTTTTGCTCCAGTGAAAATTGTGGGTATTTCATTACACAGTGGATGTCTATCTGAATTTGTGGCCAGTGTTGTCTCTCAAACCTGACCCGACCACTTGTGTATGTTTTAGAGTCTCTGTGTTCCAGCCTGAGCTGGAAAAAGAGTCAGGAGACATCTTCTGTTGTTTCCAGAAGTGTTTCTTTTATCGCATCTAAAAGTTCTTTCGCTGACTAGAGCAGTCCTTCCAGCTAGTCAGCCCAGGAATACTGCTTGCCTTTGGGGTGGGTACTATTTTTTATACTAAAAATTACGTAAACATTATTAACAATTATCTTCCAATACCTATCACTTATATTGTACAGTCTGGTTCTATTCTAAACTAATCCAAATGTGCCAACATCACCCAAAAGATGGATCCCAAGAAGAAGGAGAAAGAAGGACAGAACACGCCCAGATTCCTCCATCTTGACCCCAGACCCTTACTATAAACAATCTTTAAAACCTACTTTTTCACCTTATAATAATCTAACTTATACTCTTCTTATTTTTTGTGACTTGTAATTCTTCATGTAAGGGTGGTAATTTTTCTCAGGGAGAGAAATCCAAGGCACTGGAGCTTTGGGCATTGTGCCAAGGCTCCTGAGTCCCCTGCCTGGGTCTCGAGCCATCCAGGGAAGCCAGAGGGATGTCTTGGGTTCCCACATCTCCCCCCTGTTTGCACTAAAACACCTCTTTTACAGCCCTGGTCATGGCCCACCATATGCACTGGATGATGCACGGCAAAATAAGCAGAAGAATTACAAGTCCTGTTAATACATAAAACCCTATTTTCAAAAGTTCCTTCCATAATGGTGAAAGGTCAAAAAAGTCAAACAGACCATCCAGCCATGATCCAGTAACTTCCCCAAGCTTGGCCACACCTTCTTGTGGCTGTTTTATGTTTTCATGAATTGATTTCGAGCAATCGGACAGGTTCATGCAGCACATTCCTTCAAATTCATCGCACCTATGCCCATGAGTCAGCAATAGATAATCAATTGCTGCTCTGTTTTGAGGAGTGGCTCGTCTTACGCTGTCGACATCAGTTAGCATGTCACTTAGTGCAAGAGAAACGGCATTAGCTTGTTTGCTCAGCCAACAACCTATGTGATCCAATTGAGTCAACGCTTCCCTTGATGCTGCTTGGGGTGAGAATATCACCACTGCGATTCTCCAAGCCTCGCCCCATGTATAAACATTATCATCACAACCTGGATCATATTGTTCGATTGATATTTCCCTTCTATGTTTTAACTCTCTCAAAATTTTCAAGTCAGGAGCCAGCAATGAAAGCCTCCCAATGCTGCATGGACCCCCTTTGATGTTTGCAGGGATAGCAGGCCAAATTCTCACAGTGAAAGGTAGATCTCACTTGAGAACTGGAGATGCTCACTGGAGTAACACATTTCTCTACAAGCTGTATGTAAATAATAACCAAGCCAGAGCAAGAAGGCTGCCATGGGAATGGGGATGTGTTACAGCATTTTGACTACAAAGCTTCACTCCTGGAAAGAATCAGGCAGATTAAGAGGAATTTTAATGGATACAATCATTGTTTACAGTATTAACTTAAAAGAAAAGGCATTGGGATTAGGGTGTGCCAGTGTCCCCTGGCACCCAAGGGGTGGCCAGAGCCAATGGGAAAACAGGCAAATTAAAGATGTGATCTGCAATTTCCAGGAGACAGGGGTCTTGCATTTCTGAAAGGTCCAAGTGTAGCTTTTTCAATCAAAAATCAATAGTTCTAATGACTTCAATAAAAATTAAATTACTACGGAGAAAGAAACAACAAATGTATTGTATAATCAAGACTATCTTTTTGAAAAATCTATTTCCCAATATGTGAAATGCCTAAATACTGGAAAAGATCATTAAGAAATATAATTAATATGTACAATGGTTATAAAAGGCATCGAAGTAATTTAAATTTCAATCTCACAGTTCAGCAAATGCACTCAAAAAGCTACAAAGGAAAAACTCTTGGATTAAAGGTGACAAGTTCATGGTAAGTATCATCATTAAACCCAAATGTGTAACAAAGCAGCACAACAAGAAAATTCAAGTGCAAACTCAAGCGAAAGAGAAATAGCTTTTTGTAGATAACAGTACAAGCTGTCACAACAGTTCCTTTGTTTAAAAAATAATCTAAGAAATATGAAGATTCCAAGCAAACTGGGAACTGCTTATGTGAAAACTATGCCTGAAGTGGAATATTGGGAGCACCATGTGATGCACGAGGATATTTTACAACTGGAGCAGCCTCACCCTTGGTAGCAGAGATAAGGGGAGGCCAGAACTCATGGGTCAGACTCACACTCTTGCTTGGAATTACAACTTACCCTTGTTGCTAAAAACCAGTTTAAACCTAGAGATAAAAATGGCATTTTGTCAACCAAGAAAGACATTATGTCTAAGGAGAGTCAGGAAGAATCAAAAGAAAGACAAAACCATATATATGATCATAAAAAGTCCTGAAAGTTCAAATTATACCAGATGCATATAAATTAGCAGTATTACTCAGATAAGACATTCTTTAATAAGGGAGATAACACTATTATTGTAATTACTGACTGCCTGGTCCAGCACTGGGAAAGAATTAAATACATTGCACTTCTGGATAAAGCCAAAGTAATTATGAATTTCCAGTTCTTTCCAGTTTCTAGAACTGTCTGGTGAGTCTCTCTAAATGGGTCTAATGCAACAACTCCATCCTGGTATCAATGCTGTTCTAAGCCCCAGTAATCACTCAACTCTTCTGGCTGCAAGGGAGAGTCGAGGAATTCCCAGTTTGCCAGGGCTGGGTTGCCTTTTGCTCTTTCATTTCATGAGCTTCCTTCTCACTAATCTGCTGTTCAACACCCCTCATTCTCTGCAAAGGAAGCATAAATTCTCTTGGATTGACAAGCACTGGAAGTATTACTCCAAACAGGGCAGGGAAACCTGAGTGGTTTGAACCTGGTCATTCTGGTTCAGCTTCTCTAGCACCCTGCTTTAGAATAAGCCTGGAGTTAAACACTTCTGTTGTTGCTGGCTTTAACACAAGGTTTTCAATCTTTGTGAATTATGTGGGTTCTAGATGTCTCTCGAGCTTTGAGTTCTCGTGAAATGGGCCCACAGTGGTTATGTTTCCTTCTCCTCATGACTTGCCACTGACAAAGTGCCCCTGTTAGTGGTGACTTACAGCCTCTGCCATGCTTGGCAGATTTCCTCTTGCTCCACATGTTATTTCTTTTCAAAGAAAACTGCAAATTTTTCCAGTTGACAGAGCAAATCTGTCTTCTCTGTGCTGGAGCCAAGGTACTTCTCTCCCCTGCCTTGCTCTGCTTTCAACGCAATAATATTTTTGTGAAGGAACAGACCAGTGCAAAGAATTGAAGGGATGCAGAGGTTGGGTGGTATAAGGGTCGTTCCAAAGATTGCCTGATCTGCCTCATGACCATCGAAATGACTGGAGACCCTGAGACCCCGAGACCCCTGCCTCTCGTTCTGGACAGGAGTTTCTGGCCTGGCCAAGGTGGATGCTTGCCAAGGGACTGTTTGTAGGTGTGCTGGGTGCTTTGCCATGGTACGCTGCTCTTGAGCAGAGTACTGGTTATAGCGTCCTGTTCCTGCACCTGTTTCTTGAAGCCACGGGCTTCTGAACGCAATAGTGCATAAATCTCCCCACCTTCTGTCCAGAGGCCACTCGCCTTGGATAAGAACTATAGAATGATTACTTTCTGAAGAGACTTTCAAGATCTCTTTCTCCCCACAGATGGAAGACATCGATGGATGACCCGAGGACATCCCATCTGTTGGTAACTATTCCCCCTATTCTCTCTCTCTGTCTCTCTTTCTCCCTTTTTTACTTTGTTTCCTTTCTCTCTCTCTCTTCTATCATAAACCAAGCTGTTGGCACTCTATAAACTGCATTGCTGCTTGTTGCTGAATAAAACTTTAGTCTCCTTGTCGCTTGTCTTTTGCACCCTGGGGTCAAACAAACCATCACGACCCCCACTCACATTGAGTGGATTGGGACAGGTGGGAACTGATTTGTGCTGGTGGAGCTTTCAGGAGCTGCTCAGTTTTTACTGCACCCAGCATCTGTTCCACCTGTCCCCACAGTGGGTCACCTTCCTCCTCTGGAAGGCTGGAAAGAGCCCTTCAAAAGTCTGTTAGGATTAAGAGCAGCATTTACAGACACCTTCCCAGGGTGGCCTGCCTTTGAGGAGTGCTGCCTCCTGCCTGGCAACCCCTGTGTGATGAACAGGAGCCCACAGCTCTAATCCCAGGATATCAGCAAAGGTACCAGCAAGTGGGCAGTACCTGGATCTTTATTCAGTCCAGTTTTACTGCAGCTATTTTTCCCTATCCATGGAGCCACATGCCTGGGAGTTCTCCCTGCAGACCAGACGTTGCAATAGGAAGAGTTTCTGTCATGGAGAGCTGCAATAAGCTCAGAGAAAACTGAAGAGACAGAGTGATGCCCTCCAGAAAGAAATCTGACAGAGAACATTATTTAAGCATCAAAACCCCCACCATTTAAGAGTATGCAAACTCAGAGGGGAAGGGGACAGGAAAGTAACCTCACATCCCTTGTTTTGGGCCAAGAAGCTGCAGACACCAAGGATTCTTTGCACCAGTAACTCCTCTTCCTCTTGCACTCACTGTCACCTCGTGGGAGAACTCAAAATGCTGGTTTTGTACCTGGCTCTATGGGCTTCCCACATAAAGATCAGGAAAAACTGACAACTGATTGCGTTCAGGCAGAGGAACTCTGAGAATTCATTCCTCATCACAACACAAACTCATCTGGAAATGTTTTGGCACATCCCCTGTGACTGGAGCTGCCTCCCAAAACGTGAACACCTATCAGCACTCAGATTTCTGCTGGGCAGATCAAAGGGTTACCCACAGGCTCTTCAGAATGCCAAGGGTGCTTTAAAGAACTGGAATACCTTGAGGAAGTAGTAAAGAAAAATCAATTTAATTACTGGTTTATAGAGAATTAATAGAATATTCTTGAATAGTCAAGAGTAGTAGCTAAAAGATCATTCTGACAACTTATCAATATATTTATAATCATCTGCAGCCCTACTCTCAGGTATTACCTGCAAAGAGAGGCTTTGATTTTGTCACTCAATGACTGAGACCTCTGGCACACTTTATTTCCCCCACTCCATTTCTTCTGGTAAATTGTAAATCTTTTGTCAGAAAGTGCTTGACAAAAGCTAACTGTTACTTCACATAAGTACCCTTTCTGAATAGAGTTTAGAAACTTTTGTTCTTTAAACATAAATCAGATGCCTTCAGATTTTTTCATACTGATTTATGGCATTATTTAATGAATTATAGCACAAAACAAAAAAGGAGTTGGCTCAAAAGATATTTTTACCACTAGTGACTTATGCTATTCAAGTAGAATTGCAAAAAAATTCATATACTCAGCTGAACCCTTGTTGTACCATGTAAGTTCATCTCCCTGCTTTGGCAGTCAAGCAAGACCTGATTTTTAAAAACAGATCACCCAGAGTGCTCAGTTCACCGTTAGCAATTGTGGCATTTTTTTGTTCATGGCTCCTGGCCACTTGTGTTAGGAGTCCACTAGAGTTTGCTTCAGATATTTTGGATTTTAATTCCAATGTAATAGAGCGAACAACAACATTAAGACTTGAAAACAAGCCACAGTGGAAGAAGTAAATGAATCAATGCACAGCAATGGATTGAGGAGAGTGTGGTGTAGAACCTGCTGCTATTTTATAGTGGTTAGTTTGTCATCAAAAGAAAATCCTCCCGCCCACACTGGGCCTCGGAAGAGCAGAGCAAGGCTCGTGTTTTCAAATGTAAGATGTTGACTGCACCTCTTTGCAAAGCCTCTGACAATGATCAGCACGTGTGACCCATCCTGCAGCACATCCACCACTGCTCTGCTGCCAGCACCAGCATCACCCTCTGCAGCTGAAAGGCCAAAACCTGAATTCTCCATTCCTTTTGTGCCAGACACCCCCAGGGCCTTCACCAAGAGCTTGGCATCCATGACAGCAGTGGAATATTTTTATCACAAAGGGTTATAAAGAACAAAGGCCATAACCTTGGCAGATGACAAGTGCTGGTGCCCCATGGAGAACAGGAAACAGACTGGAGAGGGTTTGGTTTAATCAGGATGTGAAGCCCTTTGTTTCTCAGGCCATTAACCTTTGCACTTTTTATGGTGCAAAGCTTCTGGTGGCAAAGCCCTGTTGTAGCAGTGTTTCATTTAAATTTTATATTCCTTTATATACCTGAAGTTACCAAATGCTGTTTGGTTTAACAGAAAGCACCTGACTAAAGACTCTGTCTCCAATCAGATCTGTATTTACACTGTTGTCCTCCCACGTCATAAAATAAAAAACTCCAAAGAGAGGAGGAAACTTTCCTTTTCCTCTCTTTAAGAACATCCTGAAATTTAAAATAGTTAAGTGATCCTCCATTTCCTATGTAATCACTGGCCCTAAATGAATTTATCCTTACACATCCTGAACACAGATTCCTATACTCATATTAAAATAAAGATTTTTGTGGTCTCTCATTTCCATCCTGCCATTTTTCTTTCCCCTAATGAGTCAAAACCAAGGACAACAGAGTTTCTGCCTGTTTTCTCTTTCTACACCCTTCCCTTCCTTGGGCTCCTCATGTCTGACTACAAATCCACATCTGTGCCTCTCTCTGATTTCTTGTTAAGTTTCCTCTTTTTCCCATCCCCAGGGAAGTCCAAGGGGATCACAGCTTCTGGAATTAAGTCTGGTCCTAGACCAAAAAACCTCTGGTCTAGACAGGAGGAAAAAAAAAAAAAAAAAAAAAAGAGAGAGAGAGAGAGAGAGAGAGAGAGAGAGAGAGAGAGAGAATAGAGGCTTAACTGAAAAGCATAATAGCATAATTCCAAGAATATATTCTCAAACTTTGACAGTAACATTGGCTCCAAATTCTGCCTCCACTGCCTGGGCCCTGCTCAGAGCTCTTCCTGCAGGGAGACCCAGGGCTAAGGGCCCCTCTCAGCTTTGGTGTCACCCATGCAGCTCCTTGAAAGCAGAGAACTGTTATTTTCAGAGAGACAGAGTAAAAAATCCGTGCACAAACCCTCCAACAACGAGAGTTTTCTACTTGGCCCACAATAATTGGAAGGTGCTGCCTCATCCCATGACTTTGAGGCAAGCCAAGCAGCACAGAGGTGGCACATTTTAAATACAAATTAATTTTGCCACAGGGCACGGGCACATCCTGCATGAACATGTGTTTGTTCCCATTCAGGACAAACAGAAAGCTCAGCCCCACTGAGGATCCCAGGGAAGAGAGAAGAGCAGGTTCCACACAGATTGCTCACGGGATTGAGTACTTGGGAACAACTCCCCAGTTTGTTTCTTAGTTGGTTTTGGATCTTTCCTACATAAAACACAGCTATATTGAAATCTGGCACTCAGGAGATGATGTTTGGAAGAATCTCCACAACTCCAGCTTATTTTTAATATAATACAAAAAATATCTTAGAATGAGCTTGGCACAGTACCTGCAGGGAAAAAAGGCACCACAAAACAAAGCCAGGAACTGGCACTGTGTCAGCTCTGCACAGCAAGGAGCAGCATGACCAGCTGCTAGCCCTCAGCAGAGAATAACTGATGAAAAACTCCCAACTGCTCCTCATTACAGGCAGACTTTTGTCACCATAGCAAAGTTCCCAAACTGCAAATCAAGTGGCACAGTGGCAGAAACAAAAACCCTGAGACAATAGCTGCTAAAATCTAAATCTCATTTGCTCCTCTCACAGTCAAGATGCTTTTTGGCAAGTGGCTGGTGTTTACTATGGACTCCTACTTTCTGAAGCAGATGAGCATCCCAAGGCAGGAATTAGAGTTTTAGAAGATTCAGGTGGAATATTTATGGCTTGTACCATCATTTCCAAGTGCCCCTGGCCCTTCTGAGGTTAGCAGGGCTCAGAGCAGGTCACACAAGCTGGATGCCCTGTTTCCCTGGCATTCAGCCTCCTCTGGATATTGTCCTTTGTAACAGGAATCTTTTCTTCAATTTGCTCATTAAGACTCAATTCCTAAAGAAGAGCTTGAGTGCCTCATGGTAAACTTGTTTTGTTAGAACTTCAACCAAAACTCCCATTTGAAGGCAGAACAATTTAATACCTTTCTTTGCTATTCTATTTCATCTGAAAGAATCCTGCCTGCCACCTGAATGTCACTGTCATGACCCTATACTCACTGACGCCATTGGGATGGGATACTTTTGGTAGGAGTACATAATTTGAAAAAAAACAACCTCTGGCTTTTGGTCCTGTTTTTGGGAAGGGTCTCTTTTACTTTTCCATGCTGTAGGGCTACATTAAAATGGGGATGGCAGGAAAGCACCACTGGTCCCTGGACTGCAGCCCCTGATGTCCCAATTTAGATGCAGCCATTTTTATCTAAAAACACCTAATACAAGACCACAATGCAGAAATGAGTTTTCCCTGGTGCTGCTGCAGCCCTGCCAGATGCTCCCAGGCCCTGCTGGTCTCTGCTGCTCCCTGGCTGGTGCTGATTTCTCCCAGCAGGGTGGCAGACTGGCTGGTGTGGGTGCTGCAGTTCAGCCCAAGCAGCAGCAGTGCTGGGAAATGCCAGCTGTGAGTGTCTGCAGCCCAAGCACCCATAGGCAAGTGCCAGCTGCAGAGTGATTAACAGCTGGGCAGATTTAGTGCCTTAAACTCCGGCAGCTGTCTGCTCACTGCATGTGAATCAGCAATTTTTATGCAGGAGGCTTCTCCCAGGCAGAATGGATTCCCCTCCCTCCCAACACTCTGCCTCAGCTGCTGCAACGAGGGATTGTATTTAAATTCCTCTTGGCTCTTTATTTCCCAGTAAGCTGCTTGAGAGCAGTGCTGTAATTTTTTATGTTTTTGACATTCTCTGATAGGCTGCTATCAAGGCAGGCCATACATTTCTAAAGATACAGGGCTGTTTTGATCTCCTTCCAGTGTTTATCATTAGGAAAGTGAGGTTAGGAAGAAACTTCCACAATTCTGACACATACCAAAAAATAATCAAAACCAAAGCACACACATTTACACCCAAAATCAAAACATAGGAAATATAAGACCCCAGAAAACTACGTTAAGGAAATGACTGGATAAACACCTGCAAACCAGCATGGACAGGATGATGCTTTCATTTGAAACGGTTCTATCAGAATCAATGAAAACATTTGCATTGATTTCAGTGAGAAATTAATTAGAATTCCAGCAGCTTTGGACAGGACAACAGCTAACTGAGGCCAAGAGGTTGATGTTGTTTGCTGACCCGTGTAGAATTACGTGTTACAAATACATAATAATAATTATTATATGCTTGCAAAATATATGTTATTACAGATAATTATATAATTGGTATCAGGATGCAGATCAGAACATGAAACCTACTTCTGTCTCAGAAAACTGTTAATTCTGTTCTGTTCACTCCTTCACAGTGGGCAGGAGAGTGTGGCTCTTTCATTTCCCAAATCTACAGTGTAAAAACAAATTCCAGGCTTTTGGTTCCAAAGCTCAGAAATACTATGCTCTAAGAGCATAAAGGTAAGAGCCATGAAAGGTTAATAATTTACAGGAAATGTTTCAGTGCATGAGCAGTGTTTATTGCACCTGAAGGAAGGAAACATCCAGGATCTTCTTACAGCACTGGGTTTTATGTGACAAGTCCAGATATTGCTGCTACAGAAATGTCAGTGATGTGCTGTTAACTACAATAAAATGAAATTGTGAAGGGAGTTTTCTGTCCAAGGCCAGCCCGGGACAGTGGGAGGTGTCCCTGCCATGGCAGGGGTGGCACTGGATGGGCTATGAGTTCCTTCCTTTACTCTATGAGTAAAGCTGCTCCACTGAACAAAACCGCAGCTCTTTCAAGGCTCTGCCTGAGCTGTGTGGGCACAGTGGGAGGACAGGAGCAGAGGGACAAAGCCATGGATTGGCAGTTCCATATTGTTGAGAAATTCCCTCACTGATTCCCAAGATGAATATGCTCTGTGTGAGAAACACCCTGATTTTTAGTCAACTACCCTCATCACTTTCCTTTCTAGCCCTTTTCACTGAGATAGCAACAAGAAAACTACGTTTTACTTTATGCATTATAGATGTTTTAATGTTACTAAAATAAAACCGTCCACAAAAAACAAACAAAAAAAAATTGCATATTGGAATACCAAATTATGAATAAGTGTTCACAGAACACTGTGGGGAAAAAATAGATCTGGAGTTTCTGGCAGCTCAGAGTAAAGCATCTGATGGCAGACTGTATTAAGAGGAGATCTGTACACATGAAATAGAAAGCAGTTATTCCCTGTTTACTTTGTGGAGGCAGAGCATCATTTGGAGTTCCACACCTTGGGTTTGGCTGTGGCAGAAAACTTGCACTGCTTGGAATCTTAAATAAAGAGCTTGGATTATGCTGGAAGAGCAAAGAGCACAAAAGTAAAATTTTCCAAGAACTTCAGTACAGTAATTTCACGACCATAAGGCGCACCGGACTATAAGGCGCACCCGCCGACATCCAGCAAAATTCGCAACAGGTAGATCAGATAAGGCGCACCGGGCTATAAGGCGCACTTTTTTTTTTGCAGCGAGGCTCCACCCCCAGCTCCCCCTGCGCGTTTGCTGGCCGAGGCCCCGCCTCAACCCGGCAGCCATTGGCCCCCGGGCCGGCCTGTATCCGACGGGGCCAGGCCATGGCCGCCGCCGCTCCATGGAGCGTCCCCGGGGCCGGAGCATGGCCGCCACCTGTCCGTCCGACATCCCCGGGGCCGGGGCATGGCCGCCGCCTCTCCGTGGAGTGTCCCCGGGGCCCTGCTTCTCCAGGAGTCCCCTGGCGCTCCGGGTGACCCGATGCNGGCAGGCCCCGTGCCACCGCTGCCCCGATTTCAGCGGCTCCCCCCTTCCCCACGCGGTGGCCACCCCAATTTCGGCGGCTCTCCCCTTCCCCGCGCCGGGACTGCCCTGATTTCGGCGGCTTTCTACCCACCCCGCGCCGGGACCGCCCCAATTTCAGCGGCTTTCTACTCCCCCACGCCAGGGCTGCCCTGATTTCAGTGGCTTTCTACCCCCCCGTGCCAGGGCTGCCCCAATTTTGGTGGCTTTCTACCCCCCTGCACCGGGGCTGCCCCAATTTCGGCGGCTCTCCCCTTCCCCGCACCGGGGCTGCCCCGATTTCGGCAGCTCTCCCCTTCCCCGCACCGGGGCTGCCCCGATTTCGGCGGCTCTCCCCTTCCCCGCGCTGGGGCTGCCCCAATTTCGGCGGCTTTCTACTCCCCCCGCCCCTGGGCCACCCCGATTTTGGTGGCT
>PYHW01009353.1:491384-505698 GCA_013186435.1 Turdus rufiventris | reverse complement strand
GGGGCCACTCCCCCTCACAGCCCGGCCCTGCTGCGGGGCCACTCCCCCTCGCAGTTCGCACTTCTGGGTTGGCAACTTTCTCCGCTTTGTCCCTCAGATAAGGTGCACTGGACTATAAGGCGCACTTCCGGGTTCGAGGGAAAATTTTAGTCAAAAGGGTGCACCTTATAGTCGTGAAATTACTGTAAATACAACATTGATTGTTCTACATGACAGTTTCATATCATAGCAGAAAATATAAGGTGGATTCTAGGCCAACCCCATCCCCTCCAAAAGCAGAAAACTCATCTTTCTTCCTCACCTGTCTAACCATGAGCTAAGCAGAGCCAGGGATACTTCAAGGTTCCAGGAAATCTGGGACACCCATCGCACATGCTGCTGCCTGAGAGTGCTCCAGCAAATGGGTAACCCAATCCTTGTCCACAGCTTTTAAGAGTGAGCTTAAGTAAAGCATCTATCAAGAGCAGCCTAGCTTTACCTTATCCTCCTCTGCATGGCAAGCAGAACTAAACGATAATCCATGGTCTCTACAGTCCTAATCTTTGTAGAATCATAGAGCCATTAAGTTTGGAAGAGCTCTCTAAGATCAATTTCAACCACTAACCCAGCACTTACAGCTCCAGATTTAGTCCAACCTAGATTAACAAAATTATGGTTCTGAAACCCCTGGCAGAAATCCATCACTGATGAAAAGGAAGATAAATGCAAATCAAACAGGAAAATGAATGAAGGTTATATTACATTAATCCTAAATAAGGAGAGAAAGGGCCATTCAAAGCAGAACTTGCTGTAGCAGCACCATGGAGATCAGAGTGCTGACACGTCCTTTGGCTTTGACATCCTGAAGAGGACACAAGTCCTTCCTTCCCTGCAATGAAAAGCTGTCACATAAACAGAGCCCTCATTCAGTGAACACCACCTGGCTGTCCTGTACTCTTCCCCAGGTCTGAAAGCTTTCAGCAGAATGCACAAAGTCTCACTGAGGGTGCTGGCACTCTGTGGGTTGGGTACTGGCACTCCAGATGCATCTGCACAGTCTGAACTTTCTCTAAACCTTAAAAAAGATTCAATGCACTTATTAGCAGAATAATTTTGAAGTTCAAAGAATAACAAATACCAATTCGTCCTACTAGCTTTCTAAATACCTTGTAATTAAGATTATTTGTTCCTTGCATGCTCACAGAGCAGCTCTGAGCAGTGATCAGGAGAAGGCAGGGGATATTTCCCCTGTAATGTTCAGGGCTGATTAACACAGCACCAGGTTTTATTGGCATAGGGCACACCACAGCAAAAATGAACAGTCCTGACAGTGGGACTGTCACTGTGGGCTCAAGTGGCATGCAGGGAAATGTCCTCAGTGCAAATCACCTACCAGAAAGCTAAAGCAAGATCTCACCAAGGGCTTATACATTTGCCAGCAGAGCAAAAAAAACCCCAAAAAACGGCAACAACAACAACAACAACAACAACAAAAACCAACCCCCCAAAAACCAAACCAAAACAAACAAAACAAAACAAAACAAAACAAAACAAAAAGAACACCCCAAAGTTAAACTGGAGTTCAACACCCTACAGGTGATTGTGTTTTCAAACCAGTTACTTGTGTCTTGTCTTGCTAAACCCAGCTGGATGGGGGCACCAAAGGAGATTTCCACTAGATCACACAAGGCTGTGCTGCCTGAACAAAAGCTCTCTCCACACGTTCAGATCCTGCCTGTGAATGAAACTGGGTGACACCAGCCCTTTCCTCTTTCCAAGGAGGATCCCAGCTGCCTTTTCCCCATAAGAACAGGAGGGCTCATCAGGGTAGCAATTCCTACACCCACATGGATTCAGCTCATGGTCACTTTGCACCGCCCCAGTTTGCCAAATTCAACAAACAGTTGTGCCATGCCTTCTAGACCAGAGGACATGGCCTCCATCCCTGCAGCCTGAGACTGACCTCTAAGAGTATTTCTGGAAATGGAGTATTCAACTATTTTGTGTCTCAAGGTCACAGCATTTAGTTTGAAACACTTTCATCAACTGCTCCAGAATTTCATGTATTTTTAAAATTTTATTTTCTCTTCACATGATCATTTCTATGCAGTGCTTTAAAACTTACTTTGTGGGATTTCAGCCTGGAGGTTTTATCACTGACTTACAATGAGCCAGACTTTTACCCTTCATTTAAGGTTACTTTATCTGTGCATGTGTATTTACAACATCCATGTGGGGAGCAAATATTTGCTGTAGGGGTCCTTTTCAGCAGCTCTCTCCAGTGCTGGAATTATTTCCAAGGTTAGCAGAGATAACAACTCACAATCTAACAATAACACCCCAGAATACACCTGCTGGCAGTGTCTGCAAGGGAAAGCTCTAAAGCTCAGTTTTGCTCCTGTGTTTGCACCATATCCTCTGCTACCTGCAGATTGCTCTGTGTGACACAGATTTATATGTAAAGATGTTAAGAAGTCTGCTGGGTCACACTGTGTCTGCACAACCAGATCCCCACATTCCTGCTGGGGATTTGTTGCAAGAATTGCAGGAGTTCCAGGGATGGGATTTTGTGTCATATTGGGTCAGAACCAGGTGTTCCCAGAGACCCAGGTACTTGAGCTGGCATCCAAGCTGAGGAATTTCCATGGCCCTGTACAGAATCACCCCAGAGACCAGCACAGGTGACACAACCAACCCTGAATAATATAAACACGTTTGCCCTGTTCAGGACAGAATTCTGCATTCCCAGTCAGATTAACCTCCACAAGAATTTTACCAAAATATGGGTTTACCAAACTGGGCTCATGGGTTTGTTATCTGGTAGGAAACGCCACCAGAGCTGGCACCTCCAGTGCACTCAGCATGACACAGGCTATAAGTACCATGATCCTGGGCACTAAACCCTAAACAGCAGCAAAGAGTTTACCTATATCTCCTTAAGATCAACCAAATTGGGGAAAACACAGCAATTACAGCCTCATTAAATTTATTACTAACATTAACCCTAGCCCACCACACACTAGGGATCCTTTTGAATTCCTTCTGTTCCCTCTGGGCAGACACTTCATTCTGCAGACAAGGCTGCTGAAATCTGTACGTTGTTACCATTCCAGGACTTATCTATGTTGGCTTTTTGGGTTTTTTTACTGCTCCAGTGTTGTCCTCTCATCCAAATGGGAAAAAAGTGCATAGACAGAACACCAACTCCACCTCTCCATCCTCCGTAGTTGACTGAAGCAGTGAGATGACGTTAGGGCACAGAGCTGTTATGTAAGTGGGGCTTGTGATTTTCTGGGCTGTGCCATGGCCTGCAGTTATCTCCATCTGGAAGGCACCTCCTGCTGCCCTGTCCCTGTGCACTGACACTCCCAGACCTGAGCACAGAGGTGGGAACAGACCTTCACCCGGCAGGGACTGGCACTGCAGTTCTGCCTTCTGGATTCCATCCCCCTCTTCTGGATTCCATCCCTCCCTCCTGATTTTATCCCTCCGTTCTGGATTGCATCCCTCCTGGATTCCCATCCCTCCATTCTGGATTCCATCCCTCCCTTCTGGATTCCTTCCCCCTCTCCTGCATTCCATCCTTCAGGAGCACTGCAGGACCAGCCCTTGGCTGGGAGCTCTCTCCTGCTCAGGACATGCAATCCCCTCTGTTTTGAGCTGGGAGGGGCCCTGGGACTCATCTCCTCCCATCCCACCTCCACTGGCCCAGGAATTCCCTGTGCAGGTCAGTGCCAACCTGAAGAACCTGCCCACCAGCTCATAACCAAGAAATGCCTCTTTTCAGTGCTTAAATCATAAAAACTGCCATTTCAATAAATTATTTTACTGGCAACAGGAGAAATACTCAATGATGACTTCAGTGCCAGCTACACCAAGCTTTGTGTAGCTCTGCTTCTCTCATTATATAACTATATTGCTTCATTCCTGTCTAATTACAATTGCCTACATTTTTAAAAATAATGATAATAAAATTTTGTCCTAATTTTTCCCTGTAGTGCAGCAGAAAGCGATTTTCTGCTGGATTAAACATCTCAATATCCTTCAGGAATATGTACACATCAACTAATTATTAGGAAAAAAAAGATCTGTTGTTTGGGCTTTAAACATTTCAGGAGGCTTTTGAATTACAGACTAAAATTTTAGGCAATTAAATAATTTTTAATGGATCTCCTTATCTTCCCAAACCCCTGATCTAGTACATAACAGCAGCATGCTGAAAAGCTTATGCATTTGAGCAGAAAAACTTTAAATGGAACTAATTAACTAGGTATAATTTTAGATATATATATTTAAGCTCTTGGGTGAATCAGGCACAATATTTTTGGTTTCTAAATCTAAATAAATGGGGAAGAAGCCAGCAGAAAGTAAATACATATACCTATTTATCCTAGATAACAACTTTTGATGCTTAAATGGTTCAATATTTAAATATCATTGTGAAAAGCTGTCAAACATCAGATTCAGAAACATATTTTCACTTGAAATACATCATGTTACTGCAGATTCCCACTTCCATGGGTAATGAGTTTTACTGTATTAACAGTAACACACCTGTATGTGTAATACCAATAGAACAGATAAAACACCAGCTTCCACATGGAACTTCCAGAGTTCAGCCTCAGGAGCAGCAGCAGCAGAGCTCTGGCCCTGCCCTGCTGGCTGTGCCTGCCTGAGCTGCAAGGAATAAAACAGTCCTTGGTGTGCCAGGGGCTCAGCTGGGCTGTGCTGGCACAGGGCAGGGCACAGAACCCAGCAGATTTCTCCTCCTCCTGGGCCCTGCATTGCTCTTCTCCTGCACAGCTCATCACTAGGAAAGGGGAATGCTGCTCCTGGAAATGTAGTCAAATGTTCAGATGGGCTACAAAAATCATAATAATATTAATATTATTATCAATAAAAAAATTGTTACATCGTTGTTGTTACTATTATTATTATTATTATTGTTGTTACTAGTGTATTAAAGTTTGAAAGTGGTTTTTTGACCCCTAACTGGTAAGGAGTTTCCTCAAGGCTCTGGCCTCTCAGCCTTGCAGATGAATTACAGTAATTTCACAACTATAAGGTGCACCTTAAAGCCTAAAATTTTGATCAAAACCTGGAACTGCGCCTTATAATCCGGTGCTCCTTATATATGGACGAAGTTCGGAAATTTGCTGACAACCTGGAAGTGCGAGCCGCGAGCTGAGCGGCAAGTAGCGAGCCGAGCTGCACGAGGCTGCGCGGCTCAGCCCGGCCCACGTGGGTCACGCAAATCCATTACTAATTCGCTACTTTGTTGCGCACGGATGCTTGCAGGGAAAAAAAAAAGTGCGCCTTATAGTCCAGTGCACTTTATATATGGAAAAGGTTTGGAAATGTGCTGACTCCTGAAGTGCACCTTATAATCCGGTGTGCCTTATAGTCATGAAGTTACTGTATTTTCCCTGGAAAGCCGGGGGGTACCCCAGGGATATGCCCAGGGCTGTATCCCAGAGTGTCCCTGTGTGACTCCCTCCTCTGCAGCATTCTCCATTTGCCCTCCTTTGTGGGAGTCGTCACCGAAGATCTGTACCCTAACCCTCGTCCCTGGCAGGCATCAGTTTAAGTTGTGGTGATCCCAAAGGAGAAAGCTCCAAGGGGTTATGGGATCACCCATGTTAATGCCTTATGAATATTCCCGGCCCTCATTTCCCAAGTTATCATTACCACTCCCAGTTTCCAGAATGTTCCCCATTCCTCGTGTTCCCATTGGTCCCCACCTTCCCTGACCCTACCTCTGCACCACTTTCTCCTCTACCCATTGGACCCTGACCTCAGCTCCACCTTCTTTCCTGCTTCCCTTTTACACCCTAGTCCAGCCCACATCTTGGTCCTCAGCCATTGACCCCTATAGATCTGTGTTTGGATTTTTGGGCCTCGTCCCACATTTGTTTTCACTGTTATTAAAGTTCTTTATGTTACTACTTGTGGCCATTGCACCCACTCTCCATTTATTTTTGCCACTCCTACCCTGATATCTGAAGAACCATGAACCCTAAAAAGCATTGTCGGGGACCACCCCCTGACACTCCTTCTCCTTGGTGCCACAGATCCAGCACTGAGCTCTGCTCAAACACAGGTTCTATTTTCAGCCCTGAAGCTTCTGCCCTGACGCTTCTGCCCTGGCAGGGGCCTTGGACAAATCCCCTCTCTGTGTGCTGCAACCTTCTCAGTGATGAGATAAGGATAATAATTCTGATTTATATCACACGTGTATTCTCAACACTAGAGTTCAAAATACTTTACTGTTCTATATTAAGCACTGAAATAGTGCTGTGGGATCCAAAACAACCTGTCCTTCCCTCCTTTCTCTTACTTTGTGCTCCACACAAGAAGCCAAACAAGTAGGTCCTCGGCCGGTAAGTTTTTTAGGTTTTGATATTTCATAAAATGTAACTTGGAGAATATGAAAATGTTAATGTTTACTTTATGGGAAGGGCAAATGATAGTATAAAACAGCTGGGAGATGATGGTCTGTGAAGTAAAACGTAGTGAAAAAGGAGGGAGAAAGAACCAGTTCCAGGAGGGATCATGGGTTAAATCTAACTGTTCTTCTTGAGGATACATTTCTACAAAATCGATGAAATGCAGTAGTGCAAGATAAACTGTTACAAGCTTGGTAAGCCAAGTGAAAGGGTATCAGGAACAAACAAAACCTGCTTTAATGCCTGAGACAAGGCTCTTAGCTCTCTTTGGACGCTTGTGAAATGAATTCTCATGGTTTCATGTTTAAATTTCCATTAAATTAAAAATTAGAAGTTATTTATGAACTTTGAATAAATGCTTCTGCATTTTTTACCAGTGCCCAGAATCCAAAACACGTGCAAATTCCACAGCTGCAGGCAATCAAGGCACCACAATGCCAGCAGTAAACTTGCCTTCTTGCACATGTAAATCCATATAATGACACAGAGTCATCAAATGTACCTACAGATTTACACAGGCACGCTAATCAAGATATGTTGATTAAAAACACCAAAAACAGAAACAGAAACAAATGTGAGAAGTGATTTGGCTAATAAAATTGTAACTGTATTAGAAAAATTGTTGCTTTATAATCAATAGAAAATAATTGTTACAATTACATCAAAGTGGAAAGGAAGAGGAAAAGGGACAAAGCAGAATCTCCCAGATGTTTTGTGGGAGTATAGTAAGGATGTAGGTCTGATAAGAGCATCTAGAAATAAAACATTGAATTGCATGAAATTGGGATGATTCCAGGCATTGGACACTGGAATAAGGCCTGATATGGGAACATATATTTAATTATATAACCCAAAGCTTAGTGCACTTGCACCACCTGCAAGGTTACATAGCGGACACTGAGGAAGACTCAGAGCCTTCATTGGAAATGAGACCTTGAAAGGATGAGAGACCCCCAGCTACTGGTGGAGCATGCAGAACATAACATAGTGACTTAGATTTTAGGAATAGAAACTAGGAGGAGCTTTCCAGAAGATTCTATGTTAGTATGTATGAGCAAACAACATATAAAGGAGATTTTTTACCTTGATTGATTTGGTGTGGAGGGGAGGGCTCTATCTGTACCCCCGGTTAGTGTAACCCAGTCAATTTTGCTTATGCTTTATTTGAACCAAACCTCAATTCTACTAAATTACTCACTACCAAATTTTGTATATACTTAAATATATGTATCTAATATATTTTGATTGTATTCATTTTTATACAATTGCTGCTATTAAAAATTGCTGTTAAATTTAACATTGGTGTCAAATTTAATTTTGTTTCATAAATTGGACAAATCAAAGAATTCATTTATAACACAAACAACAAAAGAACAAAAACAAAACAAAAAACAAAGCAAAACAAAAACCAAACCAAACAAAAACAAACAAACAAAACCAAAACCCAACCTAAAACTTTATTCAGGAGAATTTGTATATGAGCAGTTGTAGAGTTGCAAACTCCAGGCATTTTCCTCCTCCTGGAGCCACAAGTCTAAAGCTGCTCTAGAGATGCAGCTTCCCATAAATCCATCCCTGGAAAGCAAGCACAGCTTTCTACATTGGCTTTGTGAGCTTGGGAGTGCAACATCTGAATTCCTGCTGCCAAAGTTTTCAGTTAGCAAGTGGAATCATGGAATCCTGGAATCCCAGAATGGTTTGGGTTGGAAGAGACCTCAAAGCTCATCCTGTTCCTTGGGCTGGGACACCTTCCCCCAGCCCAGGCTGCTCCAAGCCTGGTCCAGCCTGGCTGTGGACAGCAGTAGTGACTGAGCAAAAAAAGAGCTTCTCTGAAAGTGCAGGCACTAAACCAATGGAATGTCTGTTTGGTTAGAACCTGAACAACAGGCTAATCAAGATAACAGATTCACATAAATATATCATTTAGTCACTCAGAAGAGGTACAAGTACACCAGTCTATCTGTGGATCTGAAGTATTCAAAGAACAGTGACTTAGCAATTACCTGTTCTCAGAGACAACATTCCTAAAGTGCTCATTGGCACTGAAAGTATTTTAAGTTAGTAGTGTTTATTGCTTGAAATCAGCTGCATATTGTGCTGTGTTTTTGAGCAGCTGCAGGTGCTGGGAAAAATATTCACTTTAAATATTTTATTTATCTGGAATGAAACAACCTGAAAAATTAATAACAGACTTAGCACAGCCCTATCTGTTCAGGCATATGGAATGAGAGACATTTATAATGATAAGAGAACTCCTGAAGCACAACAGAATATACAGTACTTGAGACCTGGTGCCTAAGAACTTTATGGTCAGATTCCAGCAGCAAAACAAACTGGCTCACACAAAGATTCACCATTTAACCTGAAAGATGCTGCAGAATTTAAGACAACTTCCAATTTTTAAGTCAGATTACTGACAGGAAACCTTCCTCTCCCTCCTTGCTGTCTTCTCACAGAGCTTTATTCTGCACATCCAGACTCTCATAAAACTGGGAAGTGAAGACATTGTTTCCTTTGTCTGTCTCACTGTGTTATGCAAACCTACTAATTCAGTAAAAGCTGTCTTCTCCTTCTCTGTATCTCATTTTCATGCATTGCACAACACCTTCAATGCTGTGCTTCTGGGACTTCTTCTCAGAAATTGTGAATTTATTTTACTTTCAGAGATTTTTGTCTTCTTATGTACTTTTACCTAAATGAGAATTCTTTAGAAACTCATTCTTTCTTTCAGGACTCTTTCTTTTCTCTCCCATCAAAAGTTAGCTCCAACTATTTCTAAATTTTGGCTTGTTAGTCTTAACTGGAACTATTCCAATCTTCCAGAAGCCTAAAAGTCTTCATCTAGTGAGCCTAAGAGGCAAAATTCTGCTTTCTCTTGCAGAATTTATTTTGGAAAAATGTGAGCTGAACAACTATATTATTCTTATTCTACAGAATCACAGAACTAGAGAAGAGTTTGGGTTGGAAAGGCCGTCTAATCTAAATTCCTGCCTTATAGCATATAATATATAATAATATCATATAATGGCTTGTATCGTGAAATGGCTTGCCAAATCATATAAAAATACATTTTTGTGAGTGCTCTATCAATTAAAAAATCTCGAAGTTGACACTAATAATTTTTAAAGCAGCAAGACTGAAAGTTCTGTGGAAACACAGCAGGTGTTTCACGTGGAGTCAAGGCATTTCCTATGGGGTCACAAATTACCTGGAGCAGGGGGTGGTGCTGGTGCACACTGGGACAGCACAAAGCTCACCCCAGTAAAACACAATTTCCTAATTCCAAGTACACAGGATTACAAGGATGTTTCATTTAGACAAGTAACATGAATAGCTTGCTTTCTGCTGCTGGCTGCCCTTTCTACAACCATGAGTGCCTCAAGACCTGGTTTTACTGCTGACATTGTTTCATCAGAAGAAAGGCTTCACCTTGAAGATTATTTGGCAAGAAGAATGGGAAAATAAATATTTAAGGTCCTATTCAACATTGGGTTCTATATATAAAGTGGTTTATTTTGTTACTGAAACCAAAGACATTTTATTCATGATAGCAATCACTAATCATAACAGCAGGATGCTATTTGAAGATAAGCCTACTTGCAAAAGCCACAGTGAGTTCTGACACATTTACAATAGCATTCACAAAAGGCATTCTGCTCTATAATTCTGCCTGTTTGTTGTAGAGCACATTCAATGACTTTTAAAATTACATTTGACAGATATCATGAAACTGTGTTCATCCCAGGACACAGTCCAGCTCTATAAAAATAGCTGCTCTAACACCTCTTGGGCAAATCAGCCAAAGCACAGAGAAAGCTTCCTTTGGCAAAATGTTAAACTCCTTTATTGGGGTCTGAATGACAAGGCTGCAGAGATATTTGAATAAGTCTGAAGGATGTGAAGCCATCACTGTTGGGCTGTAAGAGGGTTATTACCTAAATGAAATGCTATTTGCCAGAAAGCCCTGATTTACAGGGTTGGGAACCAGGTGCTTCTGTATCATTAGATCAGCTCACCTGCTAAGGCAGAGGGAGGAGTGCTGCTGGCAGGTGCCCGAGGAGCAATGCCCAGAAGATGTGTATTTGTGTACACAAAGATGCTGAGTTCAGGCAGGAGGCCAGACACAGGTATAACAGATACTAAAGTCCTGCTTGGTTTGGAAGGAAAATAGCTCACTCTAAGGGTTTCCTGAAATAACAGATTGGGGCAGGCAATGATCTCTGCTCTCTGACCAGGGACAGGACCCAGCGAATGCCTGGAGCTGCTTCAGGGAGGGTCAGGCTGGAGATCAGAGAAAGGTTTTTCCCTCAGAGGGTTCTTCCCCAGGGAATGGGCATTGCCCCGAGGCTGCCAGAGCCCCAGGAACAACATCCCAGGGATGCTCAGGGTGGGATTGTTGGGCTGTCTGGGCAGGGACAGGAGCTGAACTGGATGATTCCTGTGGGTCCCTTCGCACTCAGGATTCTGTGAATATAATTTTAATCTAAAGTTCACTGATATTAAATATTCCACAGTTAAACTCAAAACTGTGGCTTAGGGTAATTTCCAAATGAATGAACACACTGCCTTTTCTCATCCTCCTCCATTTAGGAGGGAAACTTCACTGTCCAGTGCTTTCTACACCACCTACTTCTGTGATTCACTGCTGGAACAGGATTCCCCTTGGGAAATACTACTTTGAAAACACCTGATGTATTTCCACCCTATTTTCACTGTGTTTCATGGAAAAATAGTTTTTCTTATGTCAGTCCCACTGCTTGATAAGTCACTGCATTGAAGGTGTATTTACACTTGTACTCAGCTCTCCCAGCCCTGCAGGCTGGGTCACTCACCTGGGTCAAGGACACAAAGCACTTCAGACCTTTCCTAAACAGCAACTGAAAGTCAGGATAAAAGGAGAGAATATTGTGGGGCAGAGGGAGTGGTTTGTGCCATCTCTGCTGAGAATATGAAGCTGTGATTTGCTAAGTCTGATCGTGGAGTGAGCACTAATAGGGTTCTGTGACCTTACAACTCAGCACTGCTTTTTAACTTAGTCATAATTCTGGCATTTTGCACTGTCACTCTAACCCTAAATCTAAAAATCAGAAGTGTGATATGTACTTGTCTGCTTTTAGAAGCACATTCAGTAAAGCTGGAACTAAAATGAAATTGCTGTATCATGTTCTATGCCTAAACTACATTCTGCTCTTCCAACACCCCCAAGATAGCTCTGAGCAAATTGTTCATAATAATTTAATGAAATAATTTGAGAGTGGTAACAACTACTATCTACTTCTTCAATTATCTCAATTCATCAATCTCCTCCTGCTGAAGGAGGTGGAATCTCATAACAGAGATGCAAAAAAAAAAAATATCACACAAAGGTCACATTTTTTTTGTAGTAGGGTAGGAATATGGAAACTACAGCAATGGTGATGATAATCTGTGTAACACAGGCTCTTAGACCCCCAGCAGGTCAGTGATGCCTTATGAAAGCAGCATGCTCAGAACTAAGGAGTCAGGCACCAAAAAAACCCAGTAACATCAACAAAACCCCTACAAAACACTCCAGCTGACCTTTAAACATCTCCAGTACACCAATATTTCTACAACAGTATCAAAATAATCTTCAGTTCAGCTGCTTATTTGGAATCCACTTCTGGCATTGCAAAGAGGATGTTTATCCTTCAATGTCTGCATACTTGCTGAAAATACTTCTTTGTTTGGCAATTTTATTAATTTTCCTTCCATGCAAGAACCAGCTGGCAGAGAGAATGACCAGCTGGGGTCAGATGCTCAGGACAACAGAGTTCTCTTTTCTTCACAAGAGATCCTTAATTGTGTTAGAATCAAAGGCTATTTATTTCTATTGACCAGTCTTCACCCAGCATGAAATGAAGTGTTAATCTAGCAAATTAACAACCCCCCAAATATCCACCAGGACATGGCCACAGCTTCAGATCCAAAGATGACTAGTGAGGTATGAGGAAAGAAAGTTTGAAAAGGTAAACATGCAAACATGCAAAATCAGCTTTATTGGCTGTGTTTGGTGACTTGACCAAACTGTGTGCAGCAGGAGAGTTCAAGAGCTGGTAAAGGCTGGATCATAACACTGAAACTTCAGGACTCTTAATATTCTTCTAAGGTTAATTGGCTCTTATGGAAAAAGATAACTGAAAGCAGCCTTTTCCTTTATTTTTANAAAAAAAAAAAAAAAGAAAAAAAAGAAAAAAAAAAAGCTTTTTTAGTGAGTTAGTATTTCAAATAAGCTGAGCCTGTTTGATGGCCTGGTGCCTTCTTAGCTACATGTTAGGAGACATAGTTTCTTTATTATCTTTGCACATTTTGAAAAATAACTGTTTTGGTGCCTCTTCTATTTATGACTCATAATAACACAAGTGACTCACACTGTCAAATTACAAGCTATTACTTTGGATAATTATTTTTTCCCCTTCCTTTTGGATAAAATATGACAGTTTTCACTATTTTGTTACTAATGGCATCTTCCTACTACTTCAGACATTCTCAGAACTTAATTTTCTAAGTAAAGCATATGCCACAAAAGACAAAAGCGTCTTCCACATCTTGTCTCTTTCACAAACGAACACATGTGAAATAGAATAATTATTTAAAACTTGTTCTAGAACTTCTGAGCTTGTTGATCAGTAAAATGAATTTCAATCACCAGATTTTACCTAGACAATACTGCTTTTAATGTAAAGATGGTCACTGTAAGCCACTGGCACATGCTGGCCTAAAATTATTTACCAGGGCTGCCCTTGGCACAGGCTGTCTCAAGTTCTCCATTGCAGGGATTTCTGGTCTGACTCTCCAGTGAGGTTTTGGGGTGCTTTCCCATCCAAAGTGTGAAAGGATGTCCCTAGGTCGGGATTGGCTTTTATGGAAATGAAATTAAAAATGAGCAAAAGGTGACAGAAGACACCCTGACATATCCATAAGCAAAACAGCTTGAAATAAATTTATTTATGCTAAATGCAAAAGTGAGGCCTGAGATAAAGCTTTGAACTGAGCAGAATGGGAACAACACTTAAAAACACAGCATGGCAAGAAAGAAGTGAGAAAGGGAAAATGAATGACTGGGTGAATTATAAACATGTACACAAACATGTACACAACGCCTGCTCCATGGAAAACAGCGACTGCAGCTCCCAATCTGCTCAGTGAGAGTGGCAAAGCTCTGGAGGGGGGCAGCACACAGAGCAGCACAGCAGAAGCTGTGCTGAGGGCTGAAGATGGAAGAAATTGCAGGAAATAGTTTATTAGCACACAAAGCTCTGGAGCAGGCCACAGAACCTGGAAAAAACCAGCCCTGGAGATGGAAAGGACAAGTGGTATGAGGGAAGAGATGGAAAGCAGCTTGCTGGTGGTACATCTACAGCTCAATGCAGTGGTAATAAATATGAATCAAGGGGAAAAATTAGTGTCCCGTTCTTGTTTCAATTTTTCAAGCTTCAGGAGAATGTCCTGGGAAATTGCATGCCTAACAACAGAGAAGTTGTCTCATTGAAGTTAACAGAAGAAAAGTGAACCTAGCTTTATTCAAACTTAAAATAAAAGGAGAGTTCCTGCTGCCACCCCCGGGACACAAGGAGACACAGCCTAACACAGATGCAGGCAGTGCACCACAGCTGTGTCTAACTGAGGAAACTGGGAGGGGCAAACTCCCCAGGCTTCTTGGGGAGCCCAGTACTAATTGTCAGAGCAAGCTCACTGTCCTGGTTTAAAGGGACAGTATTACAAGAAAAAGGAAAAGGCGAGAGCTTTTTCTTTCAAGAAATGGATAATGAAAATCCCCTCTTTCCCAGTTTACTATAATTTGGAAATTCAGGAACTCTCAGGCAAAAAAGGTATGGGTTTTTTGGAATAACAGTTCTTTACTGATATAT
>PYHW01009353.1:449526-484813 GCA_013186435.1 Turdus rufiventris | reverse complement strand
TTGTAGTACTGTATTTCTATTTTAATTTCCCTAGAAAAGAACTGTTATTCCTAATTCCCATATTTTTGCCTGAAAACCCCTTGATTTCCAAATTATAACAATTTGGAGGGAGGGGGTTTACATTCTCCATTTCAAAGAGAAGCTCCTGCCTTTCTCAGCAGACACCTGTCCTCCTAAAACAGCAACTTTTCATTCTTTGTCCATATATAAGCTGCATCTGATTATAAGCCACACTTCAGGTTCAGACCAAAATTTTAGTCAAAATGGTGCGGCTTATAATCGTGAAATTACTCTAACTGCTCTTGATCATCTGCTGAGCACTGGCAGTGAGCCTGATCATCCACTCCAAGTGAAATCATCCCTTTAGCTTAGTGCCTCTTGAAAAAATATCCTGCAAATATCACAACTTTGTGGGTCTTCCTGGTCAGGACTTTTCAAGTGTGAGCGGGGCACAATACATTTCCCCTCAGCAAGTGATGTTCACTTGGAATTTGCCTCACTTTATCTGAAACATCACACATTTGTCTTTACAACCAGGTCTGCAGCTCACTGTAACTTAAATACATATGTAAGAATGAGAATTATTTTTTTTACCACTCTTGATTACAGATCTTCCTACATTCAATCCCACTGCAATGACCAGACTAATCAATTAATTAACTTCTGACTGGGTGACAGCTGCTTACTGTTAGGGGTGTGCTGAAGACTTGTCCTTGGGTGGAATACTGGTTGATTGTGCTGTTCATTCGGTGAGAAAAATGCATGGTAGGCTGCAAGACAGTTGAAAAACAAACCAGAATAATTTCCCATGGCAATCATTCCTTTTCATCTTACATCTAACACATTCTAAGAAACGACAGGAAAAAAAATACTTGTGCGATCTTTCCTTCTCTTACCTATGATCATAACAGCTGTCCCTGCTAAGAGTGCAAAAAGCGTGAAGATCATCACCTGGTAAGACTCAACAAACTGCTGGAAGAGACTGGCTTCATCTGCAGAATTGATTCAGAGGAGGCAATATTGAGTTAAGAAGAGCATCTTCTCCAATCTGCTTTAAAAGTTAACTTCATTAACATCAGAAAAGCTAAAAGTTTCTTTTGGCACACAGAGTGTAGAGCTGAACTTACATCTCATGGGTGCAGTGGTTCTATCAGCCAGGTAGATCACTGTGACTGGGATGGTGATGGACTGGTCTGTCATGGGACTGGAGACAGTCAGAGAGGTGGACAGAGAGCCCTGGCTGGGAACTCTGGGATCAGCCAGGCTCACAGTGTACACCATGTAACTGGGCAGTCCATAGGATTTCTCCTTCTCTTGCACTTTCACTGCTGGGGACTCGCATGTCACCTGCACAGGGAACATCCAACGTGACACAGCCTGCTGGGCACAGCCCAGCACACCTCCATCTCCCAGGCCAGCTGCCAGCAATCATTCCATAGAAACACAGAGCAATTCACCTCCCCAGAGGAGTCAGGTGCACCTTTACAGTGACACCTGCAGCATTTCGCCCTGCCTATTGCCAAGGGTGCCCCTTCTCATCTGCCCTTTCCACAGGTCTGGGCTAACCCCACACAGCCAAAATCCACAGACCCTTATGGGTCTCTGTGAGCTATGGGCAGTCAGTCACACACAGATTTGGAGAAGAGTCCCCCAGCCACAGGAGTCAGGCAAGTTTCTGCTTCCTGACCCATGAGCTGGTTCACATATACCAGGCTGCACGCCCAGGTGAGCCTGACACACCTGTACTACCTCAAAACCCCAGCACCAGGCTGCACGCCCAGGTGAGCCTGACACACCTGTACTACCTCAAAACCTCAGGGCCAGGCTGCATGGGCCCCTGAGCAAGCCAGTGAGTTGGATCCCATGTCAGTGCATAGGAACACAATGAGCTTTAGGGTCCCTGCCAGCCCAAACCATTCTGGAATCCTGTAAAAAGTGAAAACTGAGGAAGAACACATTCCAAGACAAGCATGTCCAAACCATTTAAGGAACAAATCTTGACATGGTAAAGATGGCAGGGAGTGCCTTGCCTTAGAAAGCTGCATGTGACAACTCAAAATGCTTCTAGCTGTGCTGAGATACCTCCTGGGAACGCACTCACCTCCAGGCTATCCAGGATTTCACTGTCCCCGAAGATTTTCAGGACAGAGCTCATGTCCTGGTTGCTGAGCAGCATCTCAGCCTGGTCAGCGTAGAACCAGCGGCTGAAGGGCACCTCTGTGCCCAGCTGCTCCCCGGACACAGAGCTGCCCTGTACTGCCGCCGTCACACGCAGCGTGGCTTTGCTCCTGCTCAGGTGCTTCAGCTGCTTGTCAGTGAGGCTGTGCATCCTGATGGAGCATGTGTAGTGTCCTGCAGGAACGAGAAAGCTCGGGCTGATAACTGCTCACCTTTAGGGGTTTTTCTCCACACACAGTGAGACTGCTGGGACATCTTCAGAGTAAAGCTAAAAATGGTGGTAAAGCTCAACAGCATGATGTTGAGTGCATAGATGGATTGGGACTGTGTGTCTGTTGAGTCAAACATCACAATCTCAGCACTATAACAATGGAATTATTCCTTGTCCCAAACTGATCATCGTGAAAAAAACACTATGCTGGTAACTTCCAGTCACATTTTATTTTAATATACCACTGAGACTCAGTTGCACTTTGAATATAACATTTATGCTAACACTGAAAGGCTTTACTGAAAACAAGACAGAACATCCTATTTCATATTCTTTTCAACTAGTGTTAAAATTTTAGCCAGCTATGATCACTGCCATCAAATCTATGAAGATGCAGTTTATTTATAAAAGTTCCTTTAAAAGTTATATATTCACCATGTTTCTAGTCTCATAAGGGACCAATTAATCTGTTAGCAGCAGTAAAGGTAGTAAACTTTCCAGAGAATGGAAGATAAAAAGCATCAGTAACAAGGAGAACTTGCCAGGTGCATGTTTTCCCCTTATTTTCTTCCCCATGCTAAGTAACAGAGGCATATGCAGGGTAAAACAGGGGCTTACACAATGGGTGCAGGGATGAATCTAACAGATAACTAATGTTCTTTACATACAGTCCATGGTGGTTTGATTCTGTTCTAAATCACGTTATACTTTCAAAGAATTAATACATTGTGTAGACTTGACATTTTATTTCCACCTCCACAGTGTCTGACAATTTCCCCATTTTTAAGACCCAGTTCATAATGTTTTGGGGATATAGTTCACTTTTGGAATACCTATCACCCGATTGCTCCTTTGCTTCTTTGACTTACTACAAAAACTCTGAAAAACATGAAGTGGGCTGCCACTGACTTCTGGCTTTCTCGGAAAGCCAACACAAGATTTTGTCACAGGCAGAAAACCCATTGAAACAACAAGTGTCCATGTGAACAACCCACTGAGGCCTGACGTCCTACACAGCAAAGCCCAGAGGCTTCAGAAGGAAGGAGAAGAGGTTTAAATTGGATGTTGGGACAGAATTGCTCCCTGTGAGGGTGGGGAGGCCCTGGCACACGGTACCCAGTGCAGCTGTGGCTTCCCCTGGATCCCTGGCAGTGTCCAAGGCCTGTTCAAGATTGGACAGGGCTTGGAGCAGCCTGGGAGAGTGGAAGGTATCCCTGGCCATGGCAGGGGTGGAATGGGATGGGTTTTAAGGTGCCTCCAACCCAACCCATGATGCTGGGATTCTGTGGAATCTGCTGAACCAGCGTGGCGTATTGTCACATCTTACCTGAAACTGCATCAAATCCAGACTCTGCCACAAATACATCCTGTGCTGGGAAGTCAAAGGCATCACTGTTGAAATCGAGATGGCAACTGATAATGGACTGGGGTTGTAACTCAGCAATGGCTTCAGTCTGAGCAGGTGAACACTCCCCTAGGGGGAAGGAAAAAGTTCATCGCTAATTAATTACAAAATAAAATTGTAACTAATTAAGTTGAATTAATTAAAAGCAAAATCATGGCTTGTATTGGGTTATACTACCACCTTCTGAAATTGTTTCACAAGGTTATGAAGATCTTTAAATAGTTGGAAATCACAGACAGCTGTCCTTGCTCAGTCTAATCCCAAATAGATAGCAATGAAAATTTTATATATTGTGGGGTTTTCTTGACAGGAATAATTTATTTACAGGAAAGAATAAGCTGGAGAAAATGTTCTGCTCAGATGTCTCTTGAATAACTTACCCGATCCTGGGAGCCTCAAGTTAGATTTTAGTACCTGGCAAGATGATATTTTGGTAGGCTAATAATTTACATATGGCAAAATAAAATACTATTGGAAGAAGTGCTAATTGTTAAGCTGGAAGCTAAAGGGATCTGTAATCACACAAAATACAGCTTACCAAACAGAGGACACAATATGATGCTTAATCTCTATGTTGATTCTAACTGGTGCTAAATTCTGTAAGAGATTTAAGGATGGTAACTAAGTAAGAAAATGTAACTCCAAGAAGGCACTTGCAATGAAATGTTAATAGTGCCCCAGAACACCTTCCAAATTCTGTGCCATAGCTCTTAAAGCTCCTGGGACTCTAGAAAGGCATTTGAGGTTCCTAGGGATCTTGTTACCCTTAAACAACAAATAAAAACTCTGTAACACGAACCAAAGCATCATGAATCCATAAGCACAAAATAAACTATCAGCATAAATATTTTTAATCATACCTTTCAAATTTTTATTTGTTTCCCCAATTGAAACTATGACTTTTGAGGCTGCCACTCCCTGCAAACTTGTCTGCATGCCACTGACATGCATTGCTGTGGTCCTCTGAGGTGCATTAATCACAATCTGGAAAAAGGATGAAGCCCATTGTTAAAAAAAACTCTTTTAACAAATAAAAGTTAATGCAAAACCAGACTGGATTGGTTGTGAAAGACTCCACGAGGTGATGTTTTTCTTTGAAATCCCACATTTCTCTAATATTAGAAACTGCCTTTCCAAGAAATTTAAGCTAGCAAAAACATTTTGTCTTCCTACCCAATCCCCAGAAGTTAATATGCATAAAGCCCTATGTCTAAATTTAATTTAAAAAGAATGTCTAGTGCTTATGCTGGCTGATGCAGTGAATTGTGTCAACAGTATGATTGCATTGCAGATAAACAAAATAATTTAATAGAGTACTTCTGATCAGTGATGCATGGTACAACACTTGAGCAAGTTCTTGCTGGCATCTCATCCTACAGTGAAGCTTCATTCACACAGCAGCCATACTCAAAAATTGGTCAGCACTTGGAAACAACTTAGCCAAAAAAGGAATTAAAATGTACAGTATAAGAACAATAGAGGTGAAAAATCAAAATTGTTATGCTGCATTTTCTTCCTTAGAACAGAGGTTTAAAAAAAAAAACATGATGTTTTCGGACACATACCAAATACTTCCCAACCATCTGCATTCCTAAAAGAACATTTCTAAGTATTTATAACAAAAAAAAAAATCCCATAGAATACAGTTTGGTGAGGGTCTACTCCAAACAAACCAACCTCAGCAGGAATGGAACAGTACCTCACCTCTCTGTAGGTTTTCAGTAACCCAGGGATCTCATAGTAGACAGTGACCACCCCAGAATCCCTTGCCAGGGACACACCAGTCTTGGAGTCCACGAGAAGAAGAGCACTTGAGGAGGAGCTCCAAACGCCTGGCAGGCCTGGAAAACACCACAGGGGTACTGCCAGCACCAACTGCAGCATTTCCCGGGCACTCTGGTGCCTGTGAGTGCCACTGCCTGGCAGTTATTCTGACACAAGCCCATTAATACCAGCAGTCACACACAGTGAGTGCAGGCAATCCTGACTCTGCAACAGTCCCACAGAAACCACTCTTCCCAGCTAATGGAATAGTAATGTCTGAAGTGTGGTGCTCAGGAATTCAATACAAGAGACATATTGCATAGTGCAATTAAAATTAGAGTTGATCTAATGTATTTTTACCATTAACAAGAACAGTGACATTTAATTCTGAACAAATATGATCAATTATGCATTTAGTTTTGCTGAGAGTGAGCCAGAGGCATGCTGGCATCCCATGGAATAGCTGCTACCCCACATAGCTGGAGGTCCTCACCTTCCTGGGCTGTCAGCGAGGTCCTCAGGCACAGGACATCCCCCACCACCACATCTGGGAGCTCTGGGAAGATGGCATGTTGGACAGGCAGTGGGATGTAGTCTGCAGTGCCACTGTGCTCTGCATCCCACACCCTGAGCAGGGTCAGCCCCACATTCACAGTCCTGACCACAAAGGTGTTGTTGGCGGCTCCCTTGGCGATCTGCACAAAGTCATCTCTGCACAAACAGAAGGCAGGCTTAATAAGGGCATTATCTCTCCAACTGGAGAGGTATCCAACTCCTCAGATGGCTGGTTGCTTGTTTTCAGCAACAGTCATCTGATGAAATCCACAAAGTATGGAAATTATAAAAATTATTTAGGTGCCACTGAGGCAAACAGTTCTCAGTTCGCCACTATGCTGAGGAAATACTGAGACTGTAATTATGCATGAAAACAACTTATTTGTGAGAATTTGAGAGCTTTAGAATGACATCATCTGACTCTTCTCCCTTTTTTCTCAAGGGAGTTAGGAAGCTAAGAAATTTGAACACCAATATACAACTTTCCAGACATAACAGTGCCATTCAATTGCCAGTTCTGGTATTTACCCAAATTCAGCAAGGTGCTCTGCTGAAAACAATCCATGTTTCAGTAACAGCTTAAGTGGTATTTTACTGAAGACTACAGGAGGCTGCTTCACAACATTTATTCTGTGACGCAGAGACCAAAAGGCCCTTTGAGGCTTGTCCCTGCTGTGGGAAGGTCACACAAGCCTATCTGAGGAGACGGCCCCTGATTCAGAACATTCCCCACCTTACATAAGCGCTCAGTGAGTCAGTGGAATACAGCAGCACTGGGAGAGGCAGATGCTGATAGATCAGTTATTTCTCTGGGCCCCTGCTGTGTGCAGGGGGATGATTCAGAGTCACAGAGCAGAGCACAGATCCTGCAGGCCCCGCTGGGATCATGCTTATCTGGGCAGCTTTCCATAGCTAGGGAATATCGATTACTAACTGAACTCTTTTTCCTGAAGACCGAAGAGACAAAACCCTTGCATTGCTAATCCTAGCCCAAGCTGATCTTCACTTGGTATCTTTGGAACAACCCCTGTTCTGTGTGTGTCTGGCCTTTTTTTGCTATCTGTAATTACCACTCGTGACAGACACCCACCTGTTGGTGGCAAAGTTGAGCACAGCATTGTGTGAATGGAAAGTATCTCCAGAGTTATCGTGGAAATGGACTGTAAATGTCAGTGTCACACCCAGGGGCAGGGCCAGCAGTGCCTCTTTGTTCTGGGTGAGCAGAATGGGCCTCATGGAGATCCTGAGGTAAGAGATGGGGCAGACCTGCAAAAACACCAGCAGTGAGAAGGAAAGTTAAATTGCTTTTTATGATGCCCCTATAAAAATAATCTAAAAGAGATTTCATTATGTAAATATGCAGAGCTTCCTTTATGAGCCATTTGCCAGTACTAACGTGTGAAGCTGTTATTATCACTAGCTCCATTTCACAAGTTGAAAGGGTCTCTGACACTGTCTAGTGCAGCCCCCAACTGAAGCTGAGTTACCCAGGGCCAGCTGGCCAGGACCATGTGCAGCCAGCTGTGGGGCATCTCCTTAGATGGAGACTCCCTAGCGACCTGCAATCTGTGTTCAACAGCCACCTCAGCAAAAAGTGTTGTCCTTTGTTCAGGGTTTCCTGTGTGTTCCCCTTGCCCTGTCATGGCTGACAAAAGCCTGGCTCTGTCTGCTTTGTACCCTCACAGCTGATATTTCTTAGCCCTTTTTTTCTAGTACCACTGGGAATTGACACAAGCAATAAGCATGTAGAAACATACATCACACACACAGAACACATTACTATCCCATCAATTTGAACTGTTAAGATTCCCTGGATATGCAAGAGAACACGTGGCCCCTAGACCTCTCTCCTAAAATTCCTGAAATATAAGGTGCAATTCAATTGCCCAGGTATTAGAAGAGTAACTTGAGATGTATATACATGTGAAGAAGGGGATGGAATGGTCACTGCTGCCCAGCTGCCCTGCACCAGGTGAGAAAGCCAAGCTGTTTCAGGCAGAGCTGGCAGTTGACAAACGCTGAGGGGTTGGCAGGCTGAGTTCTGCTCCCTCAGTGACTCTCCTCAGCCAAGACAGAGTTGGGAACTGCTTCAATCTTCTTAGCAGAGTCTGCTCCATTAACCATATCTGCACACCCCCACATTTCTGCAGTAACACTCCAGAAGAAAGGTTTTTTGAAGACAAAGACTTGACAAGCTATTCTTTTGGCTTTTAAATAGCATACTACTATTCTTAATTAACTTACCTAGGTTAACAAGCAAAATTACCCATCAAAATAACTATAAAATAACTATTGTTACAGTTGTTGGAGAATAAATAATGGATGGACAGAGAAAGTAGAAAGCCTCAAATATATTGAGAAAATTATTTTAAAAGAAGGCCTCAAGCTTATCTCGTAGAAAAATCCTTTTATTTTCCTGACCTAAGAGGCTCAGCTAAAACATAAAATTCTGCTATCTGAAAATGTACATGTCAGAACTTAAAAAGGAAAGGACAAATTTGGCCTCAAGCAAAATACATCTTTGGTGAATCAAAAAAAAAAACAAAACAAAACAAAAAAAAACAAAACAAAACAACAACCAAAAAAAACCCCACACTGTCTGCTCCACAGGCTGGTTTCATCAGTTAAAATCTCCATGCATGCAGATCTCTGCCCAACAAGCTGTGGTTACAAGCCAACAGAAACCCCATTTCCCTGACACATTATCAAGCTTGCTTTACTTTAAAATCTCAGCAACTGTCCCGCAAGGGACAGCTGCTAAATTTCATATTGATAAATACAGCCTTTTACTGTTAAAGCATCTCAGGTTTTGAAGAATTTTTTTTTTAATTAAAGAAAAAATAAAAATAAAATAGTGAGTGCAGTAGGTCAACGCAAGAGCTGAGCTCACTGCCACTCCTTCCCCCACCCTCCCTGGCTTATGTAAGAGCCCTTCTTTGAGTCAAGTTCAAGGTCTAAGTGTGAAGTGGTGCTGCTGCAGCAGTTTGGTTCTTAATTGTGTACACTTGCAAAAAGACAACACAAGATCTTATGAAAGAAGGACAGAGTGAAGGAGAGAGCTTTGCCTTAGAATGACACAACAGATTCAAGCTCATCTCCAGCTCTGTCACAAGTTTTCTGACATGACGTTTGGCAAAACCCCTCAAACTCTCTCAGCTCTTCAGACATAAAATGAACTGTGTTACCTCATGAGGTTAAAAATATTATTTCCATATTTCCAGAGGCACTGCAGTTGTAATAAGTACAAGAAAACAAATGAGCTGCACAAGGTGCTGAACTGAGATGGGTCCTACTACATAGAGATTTGTTTCACCATCCTGAGTACAGGACAAACTCACACAGGGGGATCTGACCAGTCCCACTGTGTGCTGACTACATGGTATTTGAGCCACCATTTGCCAAAGGGAAGAAACAAGGTCACGTCTAACAGAATCAGGAGAATTCACTGCCACCACCTTGCAGCAGGGGTGGCTTTAGTGACACTGGGCCCCCATTTTGTGTTTCATTCCCTACCTAAGAGCACAGATTTACACCCTGTCCTACAGGCAAAGCTGAACATCATGGGAAATACCAAAATTCAAATTAAAAAAAAAAAAAAAAAACAAAAACCCACCAAGACACTTCACAGTGATTACAGGAGCTAAACTTAGAAATAACTTTAAGCACTCAATTGTACATCTTTCTCCTTTAGGTGGGTAGAGGGAGATGCTGACAGTAAAAAGGGATAGCAGGAAGGGAAGCAGTGGGTATCTCAAGGCTCATGTTGCCAGATGCAGGAAGTTCTTGGCTCAAGGATTTTTTAGAACAGAGATGATGGGCAAACATTCCCTGGTGTCCACGGTTCAAAGCTCAGAACTATTAATTCCTATACTGTTCATTTTTCAGAAGTGAAGTTCAAGCAGGGCAGCCAACAATCCCTGTTGCAGCAGTAAAGATGTGTTTGAGGAAACTGCAATGGAAGAGAGCTGACACTACCTTAACAGCAGCTATGATGGTCTGGTTGATGCCAAACAACTCTTGGGAAATCACTTCAACTGTCGATGATCCAATCACGGACCCAGAAACAAGGAATCCTCTCTCATCGATTGTCACAACAGGGACTTTGTCTGGTCCATCCAGGACACGGTAACTCAGGGAGGCCACTCGGTCCCTGAAGAAAAACAAGAAGTACGGAAACCCTTAAATGTGTAAAACCATATTTACGGTCTCTTCCAACACAAATCATTCTGTGATTCTATGAAACTAAGGGTTCCCTCCCCTTAAATCTAAATGCCTCTAAAGCTTTGCCCTCATTGTGTGTCCTACTGTCTCTATCTGCCCATGATTATGCTGGGAAAATTACATTTCAAGCCGGATACGAGTCTAAAATGTCAGTCTTTGAAAAAAGATTATGTAAAAAGAGTTTCTCATTGGGAAATGACATTTTAATCTGAAAATCCAGCCATAACCTCTGTGAGAGAAATACACAGAATTATATTCCACAAAGCCTCAATCACCATTCAAAACCTCTACAGGAAGCAGGATACTGCTTTAACTGGCTCAGCTTTTAAAAAAGGGATCTGAAAGTTCCCAACATTGAATGAATTTTCCAGCTACAACCTAATACAAGATTTGACAAAGCCCAAGAGAACGGGTAAGATACCATGAAGCAGTATATAAGTTGTGTGTTAAATGGATGTACAGTGACACTGAGAAACTGAAACAGCTCCCTTGAACACAACTGCCCTGCAGTTCAGATAAAGGGGTGACAAAAACCACAGTACAGAAATCAAGCACTGACCTGTTGGTCCGGAGTTTAATAAAGGAATTTGGTGACATTAAGATCTGCTCTGCTTCTGTCTCTGGAGTCACTAGTTGAAGTTTTTCAAACACCTGGAAAGTAAGAGGCATTTTGGCCTACTGTTGTGTGCACACAGTAATTTACTTTATTTATTTAATCTTCAGAACAAACAAACAAACAAGCAAAACCAAACAGAACGGTAACTTCCTTTCTTCTCTTGTAGAATATATATGGTAAAACAAGACAACTGAACATGAATACTTGAGAATGGAGAGCCAGCATCTTATAAAAGTTATTTTAAAGAGCATTTATTTCCAGGGCTATGGCTAAACTAGGAAGCAGCATGAAAACAGAAGATTTCTCAAGGGAAAAGGTGTTGGGAACCCCATATTCACTAGAGTTACTTTAGACTCCCCCTGCCCCCATGAGCCCATGAACTGAATGAGCCCAAATGAGCAATATTATACAAACAAGAGTAAGGGCTCAAAGATAAACCGAAGCTGGAGCTACTCCTGTATTTCAGATTCTTGACTTCAATTACAGACTTCAGTCCAGTTCTGAAGGAGATACTTAAACATGAACTGTGTACAAAATCATCCTACCTGAATTTGGATTTCATCAGACAGTTCTCTTGCCATGTAGAACTGGTTGGCTGCAGCATCAAGGACTTTCACTACAACTTTCAGGCCTGTCCTTCCCTTTACTCTGCCATGAACATCCACCGCAAAGTTGTAGTTTGCAGGAAGCTGAAAAGCAGCCTTGAACAGGAGAAGGGGATTAAAGTTGGACTCATGGAAAGTCCAGACATTGKGACAGAGGTGCTGACAACTGATCCTGGATTTTGAGGCATTGGAGGTAGCACTATTCCCTGCATTGCCCTGATTTTCTTTTCCCAAGCTGCACACACATGCACTACACACACACACTCTTCACCTCACTGTGCCTTGTCCTGACATCCAGAGTGTCCCTCTTGCTGACAGTCCAGTGGAATGTTAACCCTGGCATGGCATTGCCAAAGGAGAAAGGAGTCTGGGTGCTGGTGATGCCCATGACATAAACTGGCATCTGCAAAGAGAAAMCAGCCTGCTTAGGTAATGCCAGCGTGCAAACCAAACACCTGCCCACAGCAAAGAGAATTAAAATTCACTGATCAAGAGATGGGGGTCTCTCATGAAGAAAATTATTCCTCCCAAAGCTGCAGTGCTGTCACCAGATGATGTGACGGGAATGGGCACAACCTGCAGTTCCAACATGTGAAGGTAACAGAAGTCAGTCACAAACAACTTACCTGAGTACCAACTTTCATTCGTGTAATGGGTGCCCGAATTCTCACGGCTGTCAGCTGTACCACCTCAACTTCCACCTTGTCCTGGGAAGGAGGAAGGGAAGACAATGTAAGCACGTGTCAAACAAAAACCAGATTTCATTTCCAGGCTCTACAGCCCCTATTCTGCCATTATCTAATCACTGTTGCCACGTGATTTGCATGACTTGTCAGAGAAAATAGGTGGACAAATTCAGTCGAAATGTAAAAAACTGAAAAGGATTAACTTTTGATTGATAGGCATTTTTAAATGCCCCCTAAATTGAAAAAACACATTTGTTCAAAATTGCTGATGGCATTAATGATGGAGCTGAGAGGCGAGAGACAGCAGTGGACAAGATCACGGGGGGTCCCAGCAAAGAGGGATGAAGAAACCCAGGAGGTAAAGGAAGACATGGAGAGGAGTTAGAATGAAATGAGGACTACAGAGCACCAAATGGGACAATGGAGAATAAAAGGACGATGCGTGACTCTGATATGTCCTCTTCATATATCCAGACATTCCTGATAGATTTTATTCCTGCTATATAATGGGGAGGAAAAGTCAAATCTGGATCTCACTGGGCAGGAGATTTACCTTTCAAGTTCACTTTGCCTCCTGTCACACCATTAGGGCAGACTGCTGCCCATGCATTAAAAAGCAGATATTTCTTGGTATTTTATTTTTTAAATAATTATTCTGTGTCCTCTTGGCCTGTGCTGACACCTTTCAAGAAGCAGAACATTGTGGTTCTCAGCAGGTGTGCTGCCCTTAGCTCAAAGGCAGAAATCATAAGATCTGGCCCAAGTTCTGTTGTTCTGAGTCTCATGCAAGTTGCAGGGACTTGTGCTCCCTTGTAGGCCTGCTCACCTCCTTCACACTTAGCTGCAGGAAAATCTAAGGACACAGATTCTGAGGGAATATCAAGGATCCACTGCTTGCACCTCACAGATGGGTTCATACCACAAGAGATGACAGTGTTCTATTAAGACTGCTGCAGCTTAGGAGACAATGTGGGTTTTTTTGAGCAATAGCTGCCTTCTGGATCCTCCTGACCTAAGAGGGAATGAGACAAGGACAACCTTCTGCTGTTCTTAAAAGCTTCTTCAGATGGGCTTTTGTAGATGCACAAACCAATCCTGAAGATACAGACTGGTCATAAAGTCTCCCTGGTTATCTGTGAGACTCTGGTTTAAGGCATAGCAAGATTCAGCTACCTGTTCAAAGTACCACCTATGCCAATACCGGTGTAAGTTCACGGGCCAGGGAGTAAGGAAGGAAAGCAGAGAAGTGCACGAGGTAACACTGCTCATGCAGAAAGACTGGGTGTTCCCTTTCAGAGCCAAAGCCATGAGTGAGAGAGCCCCTATCAGTCCCCAACAGCACCATAAATATTACCTGGGACACTGCCACAAGCTTCTCTGTCTCTGCATCAACAGCCTGCAGCACTCCTGTCACCACCCCACTGCCAATGGCCACTCCTCTGACCAGCCCAGAGCTGTTCACTGCTGCAATGTGCTCATTGTCGATGGAGAAAATGATGTTAGAGAGAGGCTGGGGGCCTCCTTCAGCAGTGATCTGTCAGAACAGCACACAGAACAGTTCATGCACCCTTCAGATAGTTCTGATCACCATTACAGGACACACTCTTCCTGCTCAGCACCACAGTGACTTCAGTGCTGCCTGTACCTTCCCAGAGCAGCTCAAGGATTATTCCCCCTGCACACTGGTCCTTTCAGGATGTCAGCCTGGGAAATGCATGAGTAAGCACAGCAGTGGACTCTGTGCCTCACAGGGCGTCACAGGCTGATTCTACCTCCAGTCCAGAAAGTTTCAGAAAGCTTCACCTCCCTTTCTCTTCAGCACCCTGGTGTAGAGCTCTGCTCAGTGTTTCAGTTTGTACAACAAGCCCACTATGCCTAATTCCATGGAGCTGACAAGATTTACTCATGCTGTGCTGGTATTTAACACCAGAAAAGCCGACACTCCATTGACAAATGCAAATACAAATTCTTTGATGCAGCAACAAAGCAAAACAGAAGTTGGCTCAAGAATGACACTTTTCTTGTTCAGAGGAGTATTACTCACAGAAACACACAATGGGTTGGGTTGCAAGGGACCTCAAAACTCATCTTTTTCCATGGGCAGGGACACCTCCCACTATCCCAGGCTGCTCCAAGCCCTGTCCAACCTGGCCTTGGACACTTCCAGGGATCCAAAGCTGCTCTGGGAAACCTGGGCCAGGGCCTTCCCACCCTCACAGGGAACAATTCCTTCCCAGTATCCCATCTGACCCTGCACAGGTTTGAAGCCACTCTTTGTGTCCTGTCATTCCAGGCCCTTTCCCAAAGTCCCTCTCCAACAATTCTGTCAGTCCATTCAGTGTGAATGCAGACAAATGCCAAGTTGAGTATCTACTGCTGAAAATCCAGTTATGAAGATTCATTTTACAACAGAAATTACAAAATAAAGAAAATATGTAAGATGCCTCACCTGAATCAAGGCCCCAATAATCAGGGTCACTTTCCTTGGCAGTAATCTAAATGGAGGAAAGACCTAAAAGCAGAAATACGAATACCTGTGTTCAGGATCCTTCAGTCAGATAAATCATGCCACAAAACAGTACAAGTGTAAAACCGAGTCTTTAGTTGCTTAATCACAGTAAATTGAACATGAAGAAATTTAACTCATCAACTGCAGTTAACACTGAAATCTGACTGCCATTAGGTCAGTTTCCAGACAGAATGAATTTTCTGGCAAATTGATTACTATACTGTAACCAAAATTTATATATTCCTGTTCCATTGTAGCACAGACTTTATTTATGCATGCATCTTATCTGAAATTATTTACTTCAATCTGCTGTGGAGCAGAGTTGATTCTCTGTCCTCTTCTGTCAATCACAGTTGCCATCAGACTCGTCTGCCCAATAGTGATCCCACGCACCAGGAAAGCAGCAGTGTGGTCATCCAGAGCCTCCCTTAGGGGACTGCAAAAAGTCCATTAAAGAAACATTCTCTGAATAAATTACAAATAACAAAGCAAAGGACTTGTTTAGTGCCCAGCAGTTTTACCACAAGGCTTTGACTATGTCTGAAGCAAAGTTAAGAGAGAATGATCACATTTTTATATGATGGCTCTTTGCAACATGTACTTTATTGTAACATTAAATCCCTGAAATGAAAATGAAACAAGTGAAAGACATAATGAGTTTGATAACATCAGATGTGCCTTCACACAGTACTCTTCACCTGACACTATTTGCCAAGTCACTGCTTCCAAGATGCACAAAGCTTCATCAGACACGACACTGGAGGAAGGCAGTCTCCTTTCATCAGCCAATAACATTCAGGTTGTTAGTTCAGGCAATTTCCCTCACAAATAATTTTTTACCTTTTAACAAGTAATTTAAGACTTCACAAAAATAAATAAAATCTCAGCCATTGTATATTACCGTGCCTCCAACCTAATAGCTTTATTCATTTTCGCTAATTCTTATTTGCAGATTAATTTCAAAAATCCATTAACTTACACAAGTGAGACAAGCTGAGATGCTGCTCTGAGACCGAGATCCATGACAGGGAAGTATTTTGCCAGAAAAGGTTTCTTTGAGTCATCCAGAACTCTGACATAAGCCTTAACTGTTTTTCCAATCTCCACCTGAAACAGATGCATCCAGTCATTCTGTATTCAAACCACTCCTATTTATTAGCATAAGCATTTCCTTTTTTTGTGTATTAGGGTAGTAGGGTAGTGGTTAGATTAGCACTGATTTTAAAGACTAATCCCTGCCAGTCAAAGTTAGTGTCAAATGAAATAAATGAACTCAGTTCCTTCAGCTGGCAAGGGCATAATTAACATCCAAGAATATCAGCATTTCTTTTGTTTAAGGTGCACCCAAGCTGGCAAGTAGAATGAGCAGGACCTTTCTTTGTTCAGTTTTAAAACCTGACATATGGAAAATGACCTAGGGATAAAACCTACTCCTAAAAGAATCGCTCACATGAACTTTAAACAGGAGGAAATGTAAATGAGCATGTTCATATAAAGTATGGATTAACATTGCTGTGTAAATGCAAAAGTTGAGATTGCTGCCACACAGAACACGAACAGGTACCTGATACTCTGAGACGCTTATAACCTAACTAGATAAATTTGGGAGGGAAAAACAGACACAGGGAGGTTGTAGCTGTTTCTCTGTTGTAGAATCTTGTTCGTGTTTGATCTCTGTGCTCAGGAGCAACACAGGGAGTCAAGGCAGCTGGATCAGCTCCTAATGCTGCTTTCAAGGCACTGACCTTGTCAACAACTCGCACATACACTTCCTGGATATCAGAGACATGAATTTCAGCTTCAGCTGGGGCAGGGAAAGCCAGACACAAGTCATGAATCATTACAGTCACTGATCCTGGGAGCAGAGGCTGCACCTGCAATGCCAAAAGAAAACTGCATTATAACACTTCTTTTGTCAGTTGTTCACAGGATAAAATTTGTATCACTTTCAGGACAGAAGCAGTTGGATGCAGAAATCTCCAAGCTTAGACACAGACAATTTTTCCACCAAAATAAAAATCAAGCTGTAAAATGTATATAAAAAGTATCATGCTACTGAGCTAGTGCAAACAGCCCTCAAGCACCAAGTGAATTAACAGCTCTTCATCTGGAACAGCCGGGCATCCTGTTACTCCCCCACCATCAGAGAAAAAACACAGAAATCATTTAGAGCAACAAAACTTTTCTTAGTAGAGTAAAAAACAAAGTGATAAGGAAAAAAAATCGAGGACAAAGATTATGCCTATAAAGCATTGGTATTGCTTCCTGGAAGATTTCTACTCTACTGTCACCGCTTTTCATCTGAACAGCCAAAACCTGTGGTAGATCCTGGCAAGTAAGAGGACGATCGACAGATCAGATATTTCTTTAATACAACTATTATTCCATTAATTTTAAAGGAAGAGAATAGTATACTTCTTAATGGAAAAAGAGAATAAAACAATGAAAAAAGAGACCTCTGGTCACAAACACAAGCCCTCAGAACTAAGCACCCATCCCAAGTCCCTCTCCCAAGGCCATGCACCTTGCTCACATCAGCTCTGCAGCTCTCCTGCAACTCCCTGACCTTGCCACAGACCTCAGGACAATCCCAACTGCTCTCCTCCCTTTGGCCAGGGACTGCAGTGAAGCTGGGTCTCCTGCTCCGTACTCTGAACAAGAGGAGACGGCCAGGCCCCTCAGTGCAAAGGAGTTCAGTGAACTCGCAGCAGCACCTGGCAGGACCATGGGAGTCAGCAGCAGAGCAGTGGGGAGAGCTGTGACATTTTGTTCTTTAAGGGCACCACTCCTACTTCTGCCTCAAAACAGAAAGAGATGTGAAGTTTTAATAAAGGTCAGCTTCCAGAACAGCAGCAGTTCCCAGAGAGGATGGCCAATACAGGAGATGGGCAACAAGGCAGGGGATGTGGTCAGGAAGGAAGCTGGAATGGAGCTCAGCTGGGATGGCAAAACCAGAGAAAGGAAACCGGGAAAAGAGCAAGCAGGGCTACTGCAACTTTTAAAACTCCTCCTGTCTCAGCCACCTCTGCTGTCCTCCTCTCTCATTAGGTGTCAAGTGGCTCCCAGTATCCAAGGATATTGCATTGGTGACCACTCTTTACTCCTCCCCTGCTACCACCCACTCATGTTTAGAGAAGCTGCTGTGTCAAAACTAGAGGGACAGGAACAGAATTTCCTTGGCAGCCCCACTGAAAAGTCTGGGAATCACTGCTTCAGATAACCTGAATTTAGTTTCTCAGAAGAGTTTACTGCCAACTCATCCTCTGTCAACTTGGCTGCACTGGTGCCTGCCATGGCAGCAGCCTGACAGAACCTGCTGATTTCCAAGCCCATTCTGCTGCTTCCATGGAAAAACCCAGGGCTGGTACTGGGATTTAACCCAAACATAGCATGCAGGACTAACAAACTAGCCAAATGTGTGTGGGGTTGTATTTTTTAAAAAAATGTGTTAAAAGTGGAGTTTTCTCTCCTTTAATCTGACAGGCAGTTAAACCTCTTCCTACACTTCACAAAGCCTATTTGCCCTCCCTGCTCCACTCCTGAATTCCAGATGAGAGCACTGAACTTCTTGTGCACATCAGTTAAAGCCATCAGGAAGACTTGACTTTGAACAATGTACAATGTACAAAACACTCCTCATCTCTTCTACTTTTTTCTCACCTCTGTACCTACCTGGAAAAATATTCCCACCTCACACTTACAACAGTTAGAGACAATCACACACACAAATTCTTCTGATGTTCTAATTTCCACCTTAGTTATCGTCATTTCACAACTTTATCAACATTACTTTCTGAAAGACAGATCTGTAAATTATACATTTATAAAAACCACTCTTTAGAACAATATGTTTCGTTTCCAATTTTTGACTAATAAAAGCAAAGCAAACACACAGTTTTATTGTGATTAACTGAAGAATGCCTTTCATATCCTGGGCCTGATGAAGTCAAGCACACCTGCACTTTAGTGCCATCTTCTAGTGGAGAAGTGCATTAGAAACTTCACATGGAGACAGGAATAAACTCTTCAATAGATATTCATTCACAAAATCAGGTTACAATACTGTCATTAAAAAATACCCTGAAACAGCACTATAGGATAGAAGAATCTGAAGCTTTCAGAAGTACTGGTCCATGGTAAATGCTCCAATATTACTTTGGAAACCAATTAATCTTACGTGTAGCTTCTGAATAGTTCTATCACATTATTCTTTGTAGTGTGTTTTTGAAATCAGGAGCATTTTACCACAAAGTAGTAATGGGCGAAGTACTTGGAACTGGCTTTTATCTTATACAGAGAACACAAGTGCACCACACCTGTAATGAAACAATTTCCTCTACCTGAGGCTATACATGAAAGTGCCAGTGCAAAGATCCCCTGCCTGAAGCATGACTGTGACAGGCAAACACATCCAAAACACAGCTACTGCCTCTCTATCCACACCTGCTGGAAAATGCCCAGGAGTGCTGAAGCTGCAGAATGATAACCCGGTTGCCAAAAAGGTGTAAAACCACAAAATACTGCACTCACCACAGCAATGCCTTGAGTCTCCTCATGTGTCACTCTTACAATATTTGGCACACTGGTATTAATGAAAAAATATCCAGAACCTTGTTGGATGAGAAGTTCTGCCTGCAAAAGCAGAAAAGCATCCAGAATTAAGATAGTATCTTTCTAGTAAAGCTGGTCTCTTCACACATCTTCTGAAATGTGTGATGTTTTCCTCCGTGCAGTTGGAAAGCAGCAGAGTTAACTCCTCACCTGAATGTCAGGGTGGTTGTAGATGGAGACCCCAGCAGGGCTCACTTTCACATCTTCCACTAGCATCAGTTCCAGGGTGGCAGGCCCTGGGAGCACAGCTTCATGCTGCAAAGAACAATGTCAGCAGTTACAGCAGAGAGGCAGAACACTGCCAATCTGCTGGGTACGCAGGGAGGATGTTTGCAGCAGGTAACCAAAGGTCAGAGCACCGGCTGAGGGGATGAGATGCCCACAGGATTCAGGCGGCTCAGACAATCCTCCAGCACAGGGAGGGGCATCCTCAGGGCTGGTCTGTTCTGCACCCGGGTCAAGCCAGAGGACAAGGCCCAGGCACTGCAGGATCAGTGAATGATGTCTGACAAGCACGGACAGGGCATGAACTCTGAGCCATGGCCTAAGTTCATACAGAATGATAAGGCAAACACACAAATTTTCAATCTTTAACTCATCTTTTCATGCTTCTTCCTAGCACACCACCAAGAGAAATTCTTCCTTAAATGTAAGTACATGAACACTGAACCAGATGCAGGTTTTAATCACTCACTCATAACAACATTAGCTCAGAAAAGAAAAAAGGTTCCTAGAGGAAGTCACTACTCTGTACCCATTTCACCTCATTAGCAGAATTATTTCCTTGATGTAGAAAGGATGCCATCCTTCCCTAATGACATAATAGGGTGTTCCACTTAAACATGGAACAACAATCAAGACATCTTAATATCCCATGTACTAGATTTTTACTCGTTTTTGGCTGCAAGAAAGGAGAACGGGCAGGGCTAAAAGCAGAATAGAGCAGCCCATTGCTGATGTACTTGAAAAAAGCAGCCAAATCACCTCATTTCAAAAAAACAACACATGAGCCTACAAAGTGCAGCAGAACTGACATCTACAGCTGCCAAAGAGTCCTCCCAAATTTAAACATAGAGAATAGAACTTAAAAGAACTCATGTGTTCTCTAAATTAAGGGCGAGCATTTATTTTTTTAATTATTTCTAAAAGAAAGAAAGAATATCGAATATTGCTCTAACAAAGCAGAGCACAGTGAATTACAAAATTATTGCAGAACATCGAGTGTCCGTATTACAGCTCAATTTTTTAAGAGCAAAAAAAAAAGAAACACAACCAAATATCTCAAATAACTTCAGCAGAGAAGTAACGGTGTCTCTGCAGACACTCTCACTAAACTGCAGTCAAATTCTTCAGGGAAAATGCATCTACACCACACTTCCCAACAGGAAAAGAGTGGAAACCTCACAGAAAAGTCAAGAGCCAACTGGCAAAACAGATCACCTCACAAAGAACTTACTAAGCAGATGCTACACTCGGGCCATGCTGAGAGGAACTTGGCCCACAAGGTATTTCACATTACTGGTGCCCATCTGGCACTTGCTTTGAGTTAAATCCTGTAATCGCTCACTGCATATTTTACTCTTTACCTCAACTCTATTTTCAAGGTACTGCATATAGTCCAAATCCACTTAAATCTTGCTTAACAAGATTAAAAAGAAACCTGCCCTTATATTTGGTTTAAAAAAGTGACATAAACAGAAAATTGCCATCTGTTTACACCTGCCCTCTTTGTTCATCATCACTACCTTTTGCTGTTTTTCTTCCCTAGGCTGAGTATCTACACACTAAATATTTCAGGGAATGGTTAATGACTTGTAAAATGAGAGCCTGGGTTTATGGCTGGCATTGTACAATGGAGGAGTCCCTCAGGAAAACAAAAAAACAAAAAAGGAAAAAAGAGAGCATTACTTGGAGCCCAGACTAACATACGGTCCATATGAGGAATCAGTCAGCTTTTGCTTTGCTCATGCAGAACTTTCCCACCCATCTTTGCAGGGGCAATAATCCATTTGCTTTCCTCAGTGACAGCTGCACGAAGCACACGGCTACTTTAGTGAAGGACAAGCAGCAGAGATTCACCAACTCATTAAAAATCCTGAACGGAAACAAAACCAGCTGAAACACTTCTCTGTAATGCCCTTGCCCAGATGGTTAAAAAACTTCCAAGGACTTGGATAGATTTGATATGGATAGCAGCACTTAGCGCAGAGGAAAGCAGGAAAAGTCATGAACCAGTACCAAACCTCTGCTGTATGAACCCATCTCCAGACTCCACTATGGAGCTGCCTCAGCTGTATGGCTGTACAGTGCTGTGTGTGGAGGAAATAAATCCATTCCAGGAACACTGGGCATTAACCACAGGGAAATGGCAACCCCCCCACAAATGCTGGTACCGGGATTTTGGCTCTGGCTGCCTTCAGGTAGGGTTGCTGGAATCCAGTGGCAGTGGCAGAGATGGCAGCAGTTCCAAACTCACGGTCAACTACCACAGTTTGTAAGCCTAGAATGCAACACAGATGGAAAATACACTGCTTAGCTCTTCTAGGATCATTCCAATCAGACAAGAACTTTCTCTCTCAAGACAGGTTCTAGACATTAGACTTGGCTCCTTTTTTCTCATCTCAGCAATAATACACAAAAAAAAGAAAAAAAAGCACATTAATGTTAAGATGAAGTATGACTGCAGATTACAGTACTTCCTTTAATCAAGATGAGACATTATCAAATAGATTTAATCCTGACATTCAAACAATGAAGTGCTCATTTAAATCAACATACCATGCATTTTCTTCTGACCATTCCCCTCCTCCTTTAGAGTCAGCTCCATTGGCAGCTCTGGCTCAATACGAGCAATGGCCTTATTTGTGGATTCCCACACAACACTTAGAGAGCTGAAGTTGTCAAATTTTCTGCCTTGCTGGTCATAGACAGCCAAATCCAGTACTGGATTGCGGTAATTGGAAACAGGAACCTGAAAAAGAAGGAATATTTTGAACTGAACAGATAGGAGAGGATTTTTTAAACATTAAAGAAAACATATGCTGAGTTCCATGAGGTTTGTTACAACACCAATACATAAGGAATGTTCATTAAAATAAGGCATCAGTGCAAGGCATTAAGCTGTGCTCCAACAGTCCTGAGATTATCTCAGCTGGTTACACCAGGTGGGTTCAAGCCCTGTTGGACTTCGGAGTTGGACTCCATGATCCTTGTGGGCCCCTTCCAACTCAGAGCATTCTGAGAATCTCTGAACTCTAAGGCAGTTTTCCTGGAGCATGGATTTGGGGTTTTTTTAGACAGTGAATTACCTTAAAACAAGCAAACAAAAAAACCCCAAACCAACAATAACAAAATTGAACCACAGCTCAACAATTTAGAATTCAAACAAATTATGTCAAACACTGCTATTACAGCTCAGAATTCTGGTGTTTTTCTGATGAAGTACATCAGTAACAGCAGTGCACCAACACAGGCTGACACATAATGGAGCCAGAAAGGCAGGTGAGCTCTGAGGTGGATAATAATACACTAAAATCTCCTTATTCTCTTCTTATTACATAGAAGCTTTTTAAAATGATTCATCAACTGTGGTTTTAGGGAAGGAAGATGACTTTTATGTTTGCCTGGGAATATTAACATGAAAAAATGTGGTTTACTCAGCAGCAAACATGTGACAACACTCATTAGGAATAAAAACAGAATAGCAGAGTTCTTTATGCCTGATAACCTACACATATCCACTGTCCACTTACTGCAGGACACCCTAGCCTGCTCTGTGCCAGAGCTCCCAAGGGCACCAGTGTGGCCACAGCTCCAATTACTGCTCCTCTTGCAGCAGCTCAGATGCTTTCTTTCACAAATGGAGCTCCAACCACTGATTTTTCAGCTGTAAGAACATCTCTCCCCTGTCACTTCCCAGGCTTACCATTTGCTTGTTCTGCTGGAGCAAAGGGCAGGAGAGATCAAGCTGAGGGCTGCCATAAACAGGAATCAAAGACAGCCGGGAAGGGACAGCACAGACAAACTTCACCACAGCAGGTTCAACCACTGGGAAAGGGTTGGTGACTGTGGGGCTGTTCCCAACTGTTAAGGTAATAACCTGAAAACAGAAAATGAGGAAAGAGTTGAGTTCAGGCATGCTGTATTTCCACAGGTCTCGGTTACACTGGGATATCAGAATGAAAAGCAAAAATACAATTCCTGGGGATTTACAGCACTGTTGAGACACAGGAAGATGTAGAAGGGGGAGCATGTTTCAGGAACAGTTCTTGAAAGTGCTGTTCTGGGAACTCTTCCTAGGTGCTCATGTTCATTACTATCAAACTTGTTTCAAACAACAAATCTCTTGTAACTGAAAAAGGAAACAGCAGGTGTACTTGCAGAGTGAGAACAGCCCAAAGACAATGTTTATAGTCACTTCAATGTGTTTAAAAAAATTCTCATATTTTATTTTACATTCCTTTTTTAGTCTTCAGCTAAATGAAGTATATATAAAACCAGAAAAAGCTGAGGCAACTCTGGTCACCTGGTTTATCCCTTCATGCATTGGTGTGGGCAGAGTCACACAGGTGTGATGTGCTGGGGACAGCCAGCCTTGCACAGACCCGCACATCAATCCCAAGGCCTGTTCCTTTTGAATATGCACTAACAGAAATAGCTACAGTTTGCAAAGTGTCCACTGAGGAAATCAGTGAAACCTGGCAGCCCAACCAAAATGCTTAGGCCTTGCAGGAAGAAAACAGCACTTGGAAGCTAAAAGCTTCATGGGCTGGGGAGGGTGAACAAAGCAGGAGAAATCACTTCTGTATGTTGGAGACAACAAAACCAAGTGGAGAATGAGCATGGTCACGCTCACCAAGGCTGCAGAGAGAGCAGAGCAGTCAGTCCCTGTGGCTGTCACTTATTAGAATAAACAGAATTACACTGGAAAGTAACATGGTTAAGAGGAGCAGGTCAGACAGAGGAGTCAGCCTGCTCAGTGACCTTCTGCTCTGATCCTACTCAAGCAAACTGAACCTGCACTCATCAGGATGTTCAACACATCCCACAACATAAGGCTTTCATGACTTGGGTTTATACTGTAATAAACCCATCATAAACCACTTTCTAACATAATGTTGTAAAATGTTCACTCTAAAACCTGCATCACAACACATAAACAATGTACTTACCCAAGCTCTTTACGGGCTTATTATAAAAACCTCTTGCTACAGGAAAAGGTATATGGCACCATAAATCTGTCTGGAGTCAGTTCTCAGTGCCTGATGGAGGGCAACACCAAGCCCTTCTGGCACTTACCTGCTCTCCCAGGCTCCTGCACAGCACCCTAACCCAGTGCTGGTTGCTGTTTCGAGATGTGGGAGGTTCAAGTAAAGACAGAGCAATGCTTTCTGCATCCTCAGCAGCCACATTCCTGAAGAACTTGGAAGGTTCTTGGACCCATGGCCTCGGTCCTCCTTCAAACAACATATCCTTAGAGGAACCCAAAGTCACTAAGGCAACAGATGGTGGATCAATAGCCTGTAATCAATTTATTAACTCATTAAAAATTCAGCATCTATTTACATAGTTTGGTTGTGCTCTGCAAAATAAACTTCCTTCTGAATGGAACAGCTGTACTGGTTATTGGATAAGGCCGTGATTTCTCCCATGCAGTGGTTTGTCAGCACACTTAGTGAAAACCAGAGCTGCATCAAAATCCACAAGGATTCTGGCCAGCTGGATTAGATTCAAAGGAAGCTATGGATGCAAAGAAAAGTTTTAGCTGCATTCTAAACACATCTCTCTCATGAAGAATTATAGCAAAAAGAAGACCCTTAAAATATTCTTTTGAGCACAAAGAGATAGTATTCTGCTACACTTTTAAAGCAGCATTTAAAATAAATGAAATAATATCAAATTGTACTTTCACTTGACAGTGCTCTCTCCAGAAGAGTTCTGTGTATGTAATTATTCTCCTACACAAGTTTTACTTCAAACCTCTCTAACAAATTCTGTATTGATGTGCATACCTGGGACAGCCTGTGCTGTTCATCGCAGAGCAATTAACCTGACATTTACTACACGAAAACCACTTCCAGTTTGTGTTTCACAGCATCATATTACATCATTATAACCACAAATTTCTAAGATTTGCAGTGATGTTTTTTTCCATATTGGGGGAAAGCTATGGTCAAATACTCAGACTTCAGCCTGCAGTCAGTGCTAGGCCTCTGCAGATGAGGTAACAAAGCAGCCTCTTCTGTACTTCCATCTACTCACCCTGGACTCAGCTTCTTTCTTATTTTCTTCACTGAACCAGCCAGTGGTGGAATGTAAACCCACCCACCTGGGTTTTTCAAACCTACTCCTTCCATAACCTGTTCCCTGTCATCTGTAGGTGTTTCAGAGATGGATTGCCCAGGAGCAGAGGAAGCAGACTCACTTTCAGTGGGAGATAAGCAGCAATGACGATGCTGGCACTGAGGCGCACGTGCCCGTGGGTGTATACAACCACCAGCCTGGTGTACCCCTGAAATTCAGCCTTCACTCTCACTCCACTGCAGAAATCAGCAGTTGGCTTAAGTCTTCCTGTCAGATAAATTTAAAACAGTACTAGAGATGATTTGGAAAGAAATGCCCAGGCATGTGCATCAAATTCAACACAACTGTTTGAAGGGAGCCTACCAGAAAGATGGCAAGAACTTTCTACAAGGACATGTAGGGACAGGACAAAGGGGGATGGCTTCAAACTGAAAGAGGGAAGGTTCAGCTGGGATACGGGGAAAGAATTCTTGTGTGGGAGTGTGGTAGGGCTCTGGCACAGAGAAGCTGTGGCTGCCCCTAGATCTCTCGAAGTGTTCAAAGCCAGGTTAGACAGGGCTTGGAGGGAGGTGTTCCTGCCATGGCAGGGACTGGATGAGCTTTTAAGGTCTCTCCAACCCAAACTATTCTGCATAAAAAAACAAACATACCCTTAAAATAATACTACTTAGATCTCATCCCCTCTGAAGCTTGGCATTTCTGTGGGGATACAGTAGAGAGCCATGAATCTGTGATTTAAGGGAGAGGTAACACTTGGTAACACCTGTCACCAATTTTAACTTCCCAACCAGGGAGGGAGGTAAAGGACCTTCAAGTGGGCTGAACACGCCAGGGTTCTCCAGCTCCACCATGAGCTCCAGGTGTGAGCAGTCGCTCAGGGGGACCAGCTCGCCCCTGTCCACATTGGTCCAGCCACTGATCCTCAGGGGCAGCTCCAGCACCTGCCCCACATGTGCTTCCACCTGGCAGGAAGTGAACTCCATGGCACTGGGCTGGCTCACATACACCTGCAGAAGGAGGAAGAAGGACAACTACGTGTCAATGCTCAGCCCAAGCCCACAGCAGGTTGGTGGGCCTTCCTTTTACTGCTGCTCCTGTAATTCTCTCTTCTTCACAGACTTTGAAGTGTGGACTAAGCTGTGTGCTATCTCCAGGAGATGCCATCACCAGCGAGGAGAGGTTTAGCATCTGTTAAAGAATCCACCACAGACTGACCACAATCATGGTGATCAAAGCTTTTATTTGGAGTATCTTAACTACTTAATCTTCTGCAACTGGCTTCACGATACCAAACCATATGGTACAGAGTTAAAGCTGTAATCTGTGTAGGTTACAGTAATTTCACGACCATAAGGCACACCTGACTATAAGGTGCACCTCAGGGAGTCAGCAAATTTTGCAACTTTGTAGATCATATAAGGCGCACTGGACTATAATGCGCACTTTTTTTTTTGCAGCAAGGAGCCGCGCGGCGCACAACAAAGTAACGAATTAGTAACAGACTCACGCCATCGCGGATTTACTGGCATGTGCTCAATTTGCAAACATTTTTCACAAATAGGCGTAGCCTTTAAATGCAGTCCCGGGCGCCCTCCCCGTGCCGTGAGCCTTGGCACTCCCATCTGCCTGCGGCACCGGCTGGCAAGGTGGGGCTTGGGGCGGCCACAGCTTGCAGCAGTCCGGGGTGGCTCGGGGTAGCCCATGGTCTGGGTTGGCTCGGGGCGGCCATGACTCGAGGCTTCTGTGGCCGCCCGCTCCCGCCTTCCCCGCGCGGCTCGCGCCAGGCCAGCGGCGGCGCTTCCCTCTCTCCCCACGCGGCGGTCGGGGCCGGCACTGCTCCACTCTCTCCCCATGTGGCACATATGGGGCTGGGGTGGCACCACTCCGCTCTCTCCCTGCACAGCTCGTACGAGACCAGTGCCACCTCCCTCTCTCCCCGCACGGCTTGTCTGGGACTGGCGCCACCTTCCTCTCTCCCCGCACAGCGGCCGGGGCCGGCACTGCCTCCTTCTCTCCCCACGCCACGTCCAGGACCGGCGCCACCTCCTTCTCTCCCTGCGCCGCATCTGGGACTGGCGCCCCCTCCCGCCCTCCCTGCGCGGCAGCTGGGGCCGGTGCTGGCTCCCTCCCTCCCCGCGTGGCTCCTGCCAGTTGTGGCCACCCACTCCTGCCCCCACTTCACGACTTGGCACTCCCATGGCACCGCCCCCCCATTGTGGCTCACTTCCGAGGTGGAAGTGTCGCAACTTTGTACATCATATAAGGCGCACTTCCAGGTTCGGGGAAAAATTCTAGTCAAAAGGGTGCGCGTTATAGTCGTGAAATTACTGTACTCCTAAAACTACTACTACTAAAAACTTGTTCACTGAGGTCAGTAAACAGAACTCTGAAGAGCTGTTCCACAAAGAAAGGAGCTCCTAAAATAGGAACAAATGTATTCAAAAATAACCTGTTCAGATTGTGCAACACACTGCTCTGAAAGCTCACATGGACAGAAGGGTTTTTTCTGTCTTCAGGCTTTGACTTACGCTTGAGGATAAGAAGTTTTAGCTGAAAAAAATCTTCATTCCTGTGTCTCTGGCTGGTAACTGTTGCACTGCTAAAAAGCAGCATCCTGGGCTGTTCTGAGAATTATTTCACAGCAAGTGTGCAAGCTCAATTCTAAACAGATGTTAATTCCTGTCACACCCCTCCCTTTGGGGTCACCAGATATACTGACTGGGAATTCTCCTCACTCCACACCACACACTGACCACTATGACCAAACAACAGGGGATGGTCTGCAGAGACAACATAAAATCCCCCTTGGGAGCTATGTTTTTCATTGCCATCCTCTTCTCATTTTCCCAAAATATTGGTTTTTTTCTTGGCCAGCTTAGGTATCAGTCTGCAGCACTGTGCTGACTTCAGTTACTTCTCCAGACAGAAATTTCCCTAAATATCCTGATAATAACTGTCACTCTTTGATATCAAGGGAGACCACCCACCTATCACCCTACAGAATGAATTTTTAGTTTGGCTTGTCCGCTTAGATGGCCAGGCCAGGAGTCAATTACCATTTCCTTCTTGCACTTAAAACTTCCAACAAGGAAAAAGACTTACCAAGGAAATAAGGAAGGGACAAAAATGGGTATCAAGTTAATGCTCTGCACAGTGCTTGATTCCCTAAAGCACAAACTGAAATTAATCACTTAACCTGCCACAGGGAAGGAAGTGGAAGGAGAATGCCTATGGCATTCTCAGCTCCTTAGCTGTTTCGAAAAGCCATATTCAAGAACAATCACTGCAAAATAAATCTCTTACCTTCATTTCTCCATAATGCAACGGATTCCGAACGTCAAATGCCTGAATAACGCTGACCCCAGCATCACTCCCAGTAATCATTACTCCTTTGACTGTCACTGTGGCTACTGCCTGGTTAGAAGAGGACCAGCTGAAGTTGCCACTTCCACCCTGAGCCTGAAATACAGAGAGAAACATCTTTCAAACTTTTAACCAAGGCCATGGTTCTCACATTTCACAGCTTTGGGTATCTTGCCTTTGGATATCTTGCATTAAAATCAAGAACGCACTGAGAATGGGACATACAAATAAAATAACACCTCAGAACTTAATAAAGCAAGAGAAATAAGAAAGAAAGAGATGAGAAGATTGCTACTCTTCATTCATTTTCACACGCCAAAATAAAAGACGTTCCATCAGAGTAAAATATGGGTGAACACTGGAGCAATTTTTTTATGCATATTGTTTTAATTTCTTCAGCTTCTTTAATTCTTCAGCATTTCCTTTAACCTATTTCATAATTTAAAATGAACAAGGTGATAAATCTTGTCTAGAGGGACAGTGTGGAAAACAAACAAATCTAAATTATGCAGGAGCTTAGCTAGTAATTTTTACCAGGAGTAGAGAATAAAAAGAAAACTAAGAGGAGGGTCATTTCCCTTCTTCCTTCCTCTGAGCACATGCACAACCTGATTACAGAAGGACAAATGAATAAAGAGGTAGTGGTGTGCTACAGGAGATGCACGGGATGTGGTGAGAAAGGCTAAAAGAAGGCAAGAATTCAGCAGATTTGTAGGGGAATTTTAGGGAGATGAGCAGAAAACATAAAACTAAATACCCAACTCTTAGTAACTGTATGAAGTCTTACGTCCTTGCCATAAACCCCAGACACCTCACTACATTTTCTCTCTCTGGCAGTTAGTCAGAGAAGAAGGGTAAAGTAGCTTCTCCTGCAGCCTGATCATTACCCACAGCCTGGCAGGGAGCTCCACACTGCTACCTGTGAGTGATGCCATCCCCAGGAACCAGGAACCTGCATGTGCTCAGACTGTCACAGCTAGCACTGCATCTCCCATGAATGGACTGAAGGGAGGCAACAGAAACCATCTCATTAGCACAAATATGAACAAAGCAAGCCCTAACAAACCAGAGAGCTGACAAAGGAAAACCTGCCAAGCATTCTGATACCATCTGGAGGGAGTTGCTTCAGCTATACACAGAATTTGGCTAGATCCAAAAATCTCTTTCAATTTATTTTCAGAAAAACTTAATTCACCCATTTGAAACAGCCTAACTGAAGCTATGAGTGGGAGGCAACTCTGATGGAGAGGCAGGAACAGTTGAGCTCTGTGTGTGCTGTTGACTACCACTGGTATTGTGGAATGGAGAGACCAGAAGAAGGGTCTTGGTTTCAGCAAAAGCTAAATCTTGGGAGAAAGAAGTTTCTATGTTTTTATAGAAAAAAATCAGACTAAAGTAAGAATAGCGACACAATTATTGCAGTACCTTGAAGGAATGTTCTCTAGTGAGATACTTCATTATATATGCAAGATAAGGTGAGGTAAGAATAGAACTGTGAGAGAGGTAGGAAACAAAACCACATTTCCTTTCCCTTACTGGGAAAACTCCAGCAGAATTATGATGAAATACTGAAAATGCACATTTATACTAAGAATTTTCACCACACTCTGCTGGTGTGGTCAAGAATAGCATGAAGTAAACCAAACTAATCCCATGGAACAGACAAGTAGAGATGCAGGGTTTAACTCAATGGAGTTGCCTTTAGATTTACACTGGAGAATGCAGTTTAACCCCTATGACATTGATTCTCTCCATGGAGTCACTGAATCAATCAGTAAGAGGAAAAGATCTCCGAGATCAACAAGCCCACCACTGAACCCCATCCTCAGGTGCCACACCCCCACAATTTTTGAGCACTTCCAGGGATAGCGACTCCATCACTGCCCAGGGCAGCCTGTGCCAGTGCTTGACAACTTTCTGTGAAAAAATTTTGTCTAATATCCAATCTAAATGTGAGGCTGTTCCCTGTCATCCTGTCCTTTGTTACCTGAGAGAAGAGCCTGGCACCAAGTGTCCTGCTGCCTATTTGGATATGGTTTACTTAAGACAGATCCAAAACTGAGCACTATTTTATGCTAAAAAGGAGAGGTAGGAACTGTGCATACAACACTTCGTGCAGGATCTGAGTATCACTAGCCTAGGATAAGAGTCTGCACAACTTTCTTTTCCTTACTTAGACTGGAGATACTGCAACACATGACATTTTTTTCATGAAGTGTAAGGAATAACTGACAACTGGGCAGCTACAACACGCCTAAGGAATACTGTAATCATCTCTTCTGTAAATGAGCTGTGGCCTTTGCCTCTCTGCAACTTTGTATTAGGAACACGAGGTGTGTGGCCAGTGAAGAATACTGATGTCCAAGGCTGGCAGAGTCCTGCTAATTCATCTTGTCATGCCCTTTTTGCAGTCACTTCACACTCCCATTCATATTTCTGATCCCTGCCAGCAAAGGGCAGCTTCTAATGATTGCTGTGGAGCTTTTGATATAGGATGCTTCCTGGAATTCCAAACTACTCCAGGCACAGCTACATTATGCATGTGTGAGAGAGGAAGACAACAGGCAGAAGTCTGTGGGATTTTTATGTTTGTTGGTTTCTTGGCGCTTTTTTTTTAAACTGTCTATTAATTCCTGTAACTAATGTTCCACAAAGTTCCTCCCAATTCCATTTTGGATGCCACTATCCATGAAGTATCCAAAGCCAACCCTACCTCAGTGGTGTCAGGCCTCAGTGTGCCTGCCTGAGCAACGCTCCCTGCAGCTGGGTACTTCTTTGGCATACCTGGATGGTATACTGGTAGACTCCTGCTTTTGGCTGCCACGGAAACATCAGAATGCTGGGTAAAAGAAATACAGGAACATAGATCTCCACATCCTGCTGGTTTTGCACTGGAACTGGTAAGGTATGAACACCTCCATCCTGCAAAGTGCAAAAGTACAGTGTCATAAATGGCATCACAGAGGTTCCCAGAGCCAGTGCTTAGTCCTTATGTACAGACAAGTCCTTGAAAACACCTCAGAGAGGAAGGAAAACTATTTAGGATAACTTATGAACAGAGTTCCTTGTGAGCAAACAGCTCCTGGCAGCAAGGTGTGCCACAGTATTAAATGAGTCTACTGCTGTGAAGATCCAGATGCCACCATTAATTTGAAAGGCAAACAGCAAGAAGAAATACCGTCTTTAAATTGCTCCTATTTTGAGACCTCATTTGGAGAACCTGTCTGGAGGCTCGACACCTGTATTTACTCTTTGCTCATCCCACTGTGTACAAAATTCAGCCTGAAAGACCCACTGCTCAGCCCCCAAAATGCTGGCCTTCACAGCTCTGCTGCCACTGCAGTGCCACAACCCTCCGCTACAACATACTGCTACTGCAGTCCTGAGGGAAAAACAACTCTCAGGGGATGCCTTTCCACTGAAGAGAACATCTGACACAGAGAATGACCGTGGCTTATCACATTCAAGGAGTTACTAAATCCTGCTCAACAAGTCACTCAAATGATCTCATAGCAAATGGGCTGAAGTGTTGAATTTTCAAGCAAAAGCAACTCACTTCCACACCACATGCCCTAGTTAGCCACACATTCAGCAGCCTGCCCAACCAGCAGAAAGTTAATGAATATTAATTTGGAGAAATGTGCAGGCTGATACATTTGGCAGATTGTCATTCCAGAGTTTAAGGTCACTTACCAATTGATAGCAAACTTCCCCAATGTAACTGACTGCAGAACAAGGCCAGGGTATGAGAGTGATGATCCTACCACAATAAAGTGTAAAATTCCCTCAGCCTGAGAGGCCCCTTGCCCAGCACAAGGATCTGCCATGAGAAAAGAAATCAGTGCTGTGCACCACTGCCTTAACAGGAGTTTGCCACATGCTTGGGAGCAAAATCCCACAGTCTTTATTTAAGCAAATTGTCTGTTGACTCAATGTCAGTTTTCATGAAGAAAGGATTTTAGAACTTGGTTCTTAATCTGTTCAAACAGACTCAGACTCAGGTAATTCTTAGGTTTCCTTTTGCTAGGAAGTCACTACTGCACAGCTCCATTATTTTTAGGCCTACCAGTGAAGCAGAGGAGTTTTCACAAAGACACACCTGATCAACTACTGAAGTTAGTGCAGCATTAATCATGGTCTGACCCGCCTTTACTGCCATCACATGATGATAAGATCCATTCAGAGAGGACTGCAGCACCTCAAAGTATTCTTTGGACAGCTCTGTAGTAATTCTGATGTTCTAAAACCAAGACATGAAATAGAATTTGCCCTAGGTAACTGACATCAATACAGGACAGAAAGCCATGAACATACAAGTCAGTGAGCAAACCACAGTGCAATAACATGATTCAAAGACACATTGTTGATACTGATTAGAACTTTCCCTACAGAAGTTTCAGTTTTTCAGTAAGATTTTACCTTTGGACACAACATTAACTCCACAGCAAGTTGTTGTTATTTTTAATGATCAGTAACATGCTATTTAACATGAAAGTACCCATATTTATACCAATAAATAATTCATATTTTACAGTATTTTTAAGATTTTTTCCTTCTTCAACACAGAAGAACATGTCAATATACTGCCTCGACAGCACACTACTGAGCTCTAGCTCAAACTCAGATCTGTATATCAAAAAACAATTCTGGGCAAATAAAATAACATTGCCATAGCTCTAATACTGTGAAAAGCAATAATTTAATTTTTTTTTCTTGTTGCAATGAAAATATTTAAATTTAGTTTCCTTTGTAGTCTTTTAAGAACTGTACATATCTGGTACCTAGTACGAAGAATTTAGGAAAGAACTCTTCCCTGGGAGGGTGGGCAGGCCCTGGCACAGGGTGCCCAGAGCAGCGGAGGCTGCCCCCGGATCCCTGGAAGTGTCCAAGGCCAGGCTGAATGGGGCTTGGAGCAGCCTGGGACAGTGGAAAGCGTCTCCCATGGCAGGGGGAAACTATGTGATTTAAGGTTGCTCCAAGCCCCATCTAACCTGACCTTCTAACCAGAAGTTATCCAATTTCCACTTTTTTCTATATCACTTAAGATTCCAATAACTTCACATGAATCACCCAGAGTGCTTTATTTTTAAAAAGTAACAACAACAAAACAAATTGGAAAATGAAAGGGCAAGAACCAACATGCTTCGCACTGTCCTGTCTCAATGTAAAAAAAAAAAAAAGCACTCAAATAATTCTAAAGCAAGTCAGGATTTAGGAAACAGTCAATGAAAAGTATCTAAGCATTTCAACTTACATCAGATAAATACACCTTATTACTTGATTTATCATACACATCAATCGTAATTTCATAAAGTCTGCCCGTTTCCAGGACCCATCTGTCACCTAGATGAACCGTAAATCCTGCAAAACAGGAAATATTGAACAGCACAAACTAACAGCCTCTTTATCTAATGGAGAAAAGCATTTTGCTTCTGGTGCCCACACTCTGCAGATGAACATTCATTATTTTAAACTGCGGACTACAGAAATAAAAGAAAGTATGTAAAACCTATTTGACATTGAGCTGCTTTTATGAATAAAATTACTTTTCTGTGAAAACCAACACTAAACAGAAGCGTGGAGATAAGCACAAAAATCCCAGAAACAAGGCCACAAACTGCATTAAGCAATGAGGAAGACTGTAGCAATACCAACCCAAATATGCAGGAGGTACCACGTAGATAGTGCTGTTAGGAAGCCTTGACACCCCCTGCATGCGGATGTCTGAAGGCTCAGTCAAGGAACACACAGGTTCAGTACAAGCCAAGATCTAATTTTCCCGGGACTCCTCATACCTCTTCGGCTATTTTAAAGCTAATTGTACACTGCAAATAAACATTATCTACACTTCACTGCAAGACAGTGAGCACTTCGGAGATCTCACTAGAGAATGTAATGATTGAAGTATAAAGATTAAATAAAGCCCCAACACATTTCTACAGTGACTGAGTGGAACAGACAAGACTTAAGTGATCTTTTGCCAACTTACAGTAATTTCACGATTATAAGCCACACGAGTATAAGCTGCACTCCCGGGTGTTGGCAACTTTTTGTTCTTTGTCCATATATAAGCTGCACCTGATTATAAGGCTCACGTTACAATACAGGGTGTGATTAAAGGTATCTGTTCTATCACCATCTGTTGAAGGTGGGAGCAGTGATCCTTATCTCTGCAGGAGATAATTCTGCTGATGGGCCATTGTTCTTTATCTTTTCACAACTGCAGCCTTCCTCCAGAGAGTAATTTTCTGCTAATGGCC